>PRKT01000053.1:598714-630731 GCA_003671525.1 Saccostrea glomerata
GGGGGGGGGGGGGGGGGGGGGAGAGAGGGGGTCGAAATTTTTTCATTGCCATTTTTTTTTAACTCTACCACTTACTCTTCTTTGACTGCAGTACAACATGCCTTTTGAAAGTGGAAAGGGAGCTTATCCTACGCCTGCATCCCCCCCAGTTCCGGTGTCTGTGCCTCACAATGTGCACAAACGACATTTGATAACGTCTTTTGACTATCATTCATTAACATCATTTGTAAAAAAAACTATTTCAGAATATGGTATTCAAAAAATATAATCTCAAAAATCTTTTTTTATGCTAAGATAAAAAAAAATATGGCTCAAAATTTTCAAAATAATACATCTTATTTTGCTAAGTCTACTTGTCCATCGTGCTAATTTTCTTCTCTTTTTTTCCGAATTTCTTTTTTATTTATATATACAATTTGGCCGAGATCGAGATCATTGTGCACAGTGAAGAGAAGGAACTGCTTCAATGTAGCCAAGAAAAAAAAATCACGCATTAAAAAAAAATTACAGTGATGAAATACATGTATCAAAGTTTTTCAGAGCTTGCTTTGTTCACTATAAACTCGATCATGTAACTTTCAGAAAAATGCAAATAAAATAGTTTAAGAAAGGAAGATACATCGTAACCTAACATTTACTTTTCTCCCCCTTTATCGACAAGTGTTAAATCAATCGAGAACTACATATACTGCGTTT
The DNA here is from genome assembly GCA_003671525.1 of Saccostrea glomerata. Classification (NCBI taxonomy): domain Eukaryota; kingdom Metazoa; phylum Mollusca; class Bivalvia; order Ostreida; family Ostreidae; genus Saccostrea; species Saccostrea glomerata. The sequence goes on from PRKT01000053.1 coordinate 599,411, forward strand.
AATCGCAACCTTGTCGGAAATTGTACATAATCAATTCTCAAGCTCCTTGAAACCCTTGATACGCATAGGCGTCAGAACCGGGGTGCGGTGGGGGGGGGGGGGGGGGGGGGGCGGCTTCAGCCACCCCCCCCCCTCACCCAACTTTCTTGCAAAGATATACATTAGACATAATATAGGCATTTAAAAGTGGGGTTTACCTTTTTGGTTGGTTTAGCCCCCCTTTCAATTAACGCCCCCAACTATTTGCCTGCGCCGCCCATCGACCTACAATTTAGGGAGTGTGTTTAAACCGCCCCAGAATTACCAGCTATCCATTTTTTTCTGGAGAACTATGACCATCAAATACGATTAATTGCATAGAAGATGATAAAAAGGAAAAGAGGATGGACGTTTTCAGTAAATCCCCCATACACATGTGTTTTGTAATATGATGAAATCTTTCCCAGTTAATGTACAATTACATGTTTTTACAATTAATTTACAAGTTTGAGATAAAGAGGTTTAACTGTATATATAATTATATATTATTGGGGATATGTCGTGTAAAATTCTTGTAAATATTAATGTTAATTTTAGAATGAAGAATAAATACCCTAAGAGAGAGAGAGAGAGATCTTCGAACAATTTTCTACACATTTAAATAATTCAAATCATGCTTGTTTTTCTATTTAATTTTTAAACTTTTACTTCCTCCCCTTCTCCTCCCCTTCTCCCTCCAAAACATGATGCATAAGGCGTGTACAGCAACTGATATGTTTTTTATTAAAACTATCACACTACATATCATTGTTTAGTGAATGAGGTTAAAAATCAAACATGAAACGATGGAAATGTAACCAGATTATTTAGACATCGGGATCGAGATGCCTTTCATATCTCGATACGGATACGGCTACGTATACGGATACGGATACGTCAGATAGAACAATCTCTAATACGACCCACTACATTGTATCATTATAAAGTGTCTATTCCTTGTTCAATTCGGACTTTAAATTATAAAAATAAACTTCTTAAAGTTTGACATAGCCACATTTATAGCGAAATAACATCATGCCATGCCATAATCTAAATTTCTCTAAGAGATCTGAATTTTTTTTGTCTCGCAAGGGGGCCAGGAGAACGCTGCATGAAAAAATAATCCTTATTTCTCGGACATGCTGCCACCCCGCAAGGCATAAAAACCGCCACCCCGATCGTCGCATAGAGTTTGAAGCCTAAATTGGCTCAATTAGTAACATATATTGACTTTTAAAGTAGGACTGAAGTTAAATTCTATTGTACAACTTTATTACTGTTGATGATGTGAGACAAAAACCCCTTTAAGGTCAATTTTGAAACAGAATATCATGTCAGAAGTCGGAAATGTTGATACCCCGAAAAGTGAGGAGGAGTGTTTGAGAAAACGGAGCACTCTCAAAGGATGGTTTAAACAGTCAGAGGTATGTTGATATTTGTTCTCTTCCGTAGCATACAATTTTCTGATCTAAGACGTCTGAACATATGAAAAAAATTCAGGTAAACACACCTTGATGGTGTTTTTCTCGCTTCGGTGCCGCCACCCCGAGTCACGCCCCACCGCCACCCCGAATGCGGCGTTCTATCCGGTGATGTCTGGTTATTGCATTAAAATCCACTGCATATCTCATCTGATGTCGCCACGTTTTTAAATGTAAACAACATTCAGTCTCATCGAGTGCAAGCGCTTGGCTGTAGCCGAATGCAGCCAAACGGCACATAAGAAAGAGAATTATTTTAAAAACATGCTATTCTATATAGGAGAAAATCACTAATAATTATTTATTTAAACATGGAAATATTGCCATTTGTTACAAATTATTGCAAATATCGGTAAATAGTTATTTTGAGCTCTATTTCCTTATAAGGATCAATCAGGGCGGAGCAACTGTCATGACGTCAAACCTCATTATGACCTCATTACCATATTTTATCCATGGGTTGCCTTAACCGTACTGCGAAGCTAAAAGGTAACGGAATACATTGTTTCATTTAAAAGATATCAATTTCTAAAGACAGATAGACTTGATTAAAATCAGCAAAAAACCTTGACGTCGAAGGACGTCACGGAGCAGCGAGAAGCATTTAAAATGTGTTTTGCGTTCGGGAAACCTTTGAAACAAACTCTGAAAATGCGGAAGGAACCATGTAAAATACATAATATGAGCTCTGCATTTGTTTTAATGGAAAATACAATTGTTGAGTAAAGGAAACTTTGATTTGGGCGATGGACGGTCTGCACAGAAACGGTTTATAATTCAAAATTTTGACAAAAAAGTTAGTAACGTCATGAAACGTGATCTGTGCTTAACTGTTAACTGTGCTAACTTTTAAAAGCAGAGTAACACGGGTAAAGAATGTGAAATCAATGACAATCTAACTAAACGTACTCAAATAATTAACAGCAAATTTGGTGTCAAGTGTAATGGATACGTTTTAATTAACGGGGAAGCCGTGTATAAATGGTATGAAAATTGCGTAAGTTTGAAAAACTTTCGCTATGTGGTTTTTGACGTTACAATGATATTAACCGTGCTCCGTGGCGATAAAACATGTTGCTTTTTAAACTAGCTGACATGAGCTCCATTTAATGAAATGGAATGAAACTTTGCATATCAATTAGATATGTGTTTTTACACATGAAAATGTGTTGGTTTTAAATTTTGTAAAAAGTATTTAATAATGAGGAACATTGTCTACGTATTTTTGAACGACTCTCGTATATATATTATTGGTATCTGTCGGTTGATATTAAAAATGATCATTATGTCATTGCCGTCATTCAAAATAAGACTATTGGACTTTTGTTTTTATTTTCTATTACTCTTTCCATCGAAGCATTGATTTGTTTTAGATTCTCCTTTTCTGTCTAAATATCTTTATATATTTGCATTTTAGCAGGCGTACGATCGCTGTGTTTTTTATCTTCATTTAGCACACAAAGTATCATGCTAAATAGCCCCTTCACCATTCCATTTAATTCATCGGTAAGCTTTGTTCAGAAAGTTATGATTGGTTCATTATGTTTATCATTAAAATAAAAAAATTTCAAGATTATCTACAGATTAATACATGTAGATTATCTATTATATATTTTTTTTAGATGAAATCATTGTTAAAATTTCTTTAATTGTTTGAAGTTTATCACTCAAGTATTTAAGTGTCTTGACAACAGAAATATAAGTATACAAACAAGTTAATTCAGGAAATCCGTGTAACCCGCTTACGGAAAAAAGAAGAGCATGTACGTATCTATGGTGATAATCAAAGGGGACACTTTTAGAAGGTCGGCTGCTCCCATAATGAGTTATGGTATCAAATCTCATTGCAAAAGCTCAGAATTTATAGATATATCACTTCAAAATAAAAGTATTGAACACATAGAATATAATTAAATGAAAGAAATTGACTTTTTACTTATTTATTTCAAAATCAAGATCTTTTGTAGACCAAAGAGACTTGTAATGTTATTGTTATTGTTAACTTTCATTGTAAGACCTCAATGGCTTCTCGAGAAATGGCACTGAAAGAAAATTGTTGCAGGAAAACAACGGACGGACAGACAAGCCGAAATAAATATCCTCTCCCCTTTCAATGCGGAAAAAATCAGTAATTTTATTTGTGACAAATGTCGATGCTTGAAAAACAATCCGGTAAAAACTTACAAAATCCATATAATTAAAACGTAACTTTGCTTTTCTGTTGAGCATTAAGACATAAGGTCATCAATGATTCAGCTCGGAACATTTGATCAAGAAAGATGGATCTTAGAGCTCGGTCGCTGTTTTTTATCTTCTTATTTCGAAGGGGTTTAAAGAGCAATTAAATGAATAAAATACATGTATACTGTAAAGATAAAAATGAGTTGTGAATTAAAGATAAATTATTCAAAAAAATAAAAACATACCACCGCATTCATTTTTTATCCCTGTTTCAATATAACTCAGCAATGTATGGATAAATTTAATATTGCAAGAAAAGCTCTTGTTTTTTCGTTATATCGTATGGAAAGGAAATGTAACTGATATCAAATTACAGCCATCGAGATATTTCCAAGGGAAATTTGAGCAACTTTTGTAAGAGGGATATGGAGATAACGAACAGTATTCAATCACAAAGTCCATAAAACAATACAAAACAAGAGCAGAGCAAACACAGACCTCCGAAACATCAGAGGTGGGATCAGGAGCCATGGAGGAGTAATTCATCCCCTGCTGAACTATCACACCCGCCGTGTGCACCTTGTCATGACCAGGAAAAATCCGTTGTCAATTCAGTGTATAAATAATGGACTAACAATTGGTATGAAAAACGTCAGTCAGCTTTTGACTCAATGATAACTTATATATGTTGACAAGGTAATTGTATCGACCATAGAATGATGACTTTAAACGAGACGACTGATATTCTTGTTTCATCAACTTGCTTGTCAATAACTTACCTCGTTTTAGAAATTATTCTTACGAACATCAAGCTCTTGCGTATCGAATCAACTAAGATATATACACTCTGTATACACTCTGCATGCATGCAGGTGACGAAGGTATATTGCTGCATAAGTAAGGGATATTGACGATAGAAAAGTTAAGGTCATCACGTTTATCATATAGCTTGGTTGCTAGTTTACCATTAATGTCTTTTTCAAGTAAAATATCCAAGTATGAAACAGATGTGTCAGACTCTGTGGTATCTCTTATCTCAAACTCACCAGGGTATATCGTATCGACGTAGGAATGGACATCACCATTGTTAATTGACAATACGTCGTCGATGTATCTAAATGTCGAGTTGAAGACCACAGCAACTGTTTTCTTCTTTTCAGGCATGTTTTTTTTAACATATTCTGCTTTATATGAATATTAGATAGGTCCGCTAATAACAGAGCGCATTTGGTACTCATGGGGATTTCATTAGATTGTTGGAATACCTGATCTCCGAAAACACGTAGGTATTGTCAATCAGGAACTCAAGCATCTCTTTGATGTCTACTTCAGTGTACCTGTGTGTGCAATCAGAATGTGTTTAACAAAATAATTTTGCAAATGACCAATGACCAGGTAAGAAAATTTACACGAGTTTCATTTTTATGAAAAAAGGAGCTGTCAGTGATATCAAAAAGCCTGGACTTTAATTTATCGTGGGAAATGGTTTTATATAAAGTTGAAAAGCCGTAAGTGTTTAAGCTGTAAGTAAATATTAACATGAATTTGACCTGCTGCTCTAGTAAGAATGATTCCCAGACGAAACACATGGCTGATATTTTTCTTAATGTAGACAATTTGAATGTGCATTAACGTTTAATATTCGATCTGTTTCCCTGTCTCTGTTTCTCTCCAATTCAACAGTTCTCGGTCAGTTAATAATGAAGTTTTACCAAAGTCATGATTATTATTTAATACTTTGAAATGAAACATATAGAGATAACGAACAGTATTCAAGTAAATATGCAAAAAAGTCAACAAAACAAGAGAAAAGCAAAAAAAAGAATCTCCAAAACATCAGAGATGGGATCAGGTGTCACGGAGAAGCGAGCATCCCTAGCGACTGGTCACACCCACCATGTCATGATCCGGAAACAGCGGGAAAATCTGTCATCAATTCAGTGTACAAACAATGGACTAACAACTAGCATGAGAAACGTCAGTCAGCAAACTAAAATTATTTAAAAATGTGAAAATTATGTATTCTATTATTTTGTTGTTTTTTTTCAACATATTAGAATAACAACAACAAAGTCATATGGTATATATTTCTTTCGCTTAATCTCTGATGAACATATAGACATTGAATTAGAACTCATTCAACTATGCCATAATAATAAATTTTCTACAAGAATAACTGTTCTGTGAAGGACAAAAAATCATGACACATCATCTACGAATTGTTTATTTGTGATTCTTCACCCTGATCTTTAATTCTTTTTATCACTTGGCTGTATTCATCAGAGAAGCCTTCTTTCATTTCTACATAAGTTTCCTCCGTAAATAAATTTGGTTCTTCTATATCATGCTCATGTATCGACCTTCCATTTAAGTCCATTTTCATATAATCTCGCTTATGGTCATAAATTTCATTACTCGAACCAGCACTTTCTTCAAATTCAGATACTATGGTGAGTGATGCTTTGTCAGTACGTTTAGATCATGATACATCATCTCTGAAAATTTCAAAGAAATCCGTCCATGCATCTCTGAGAAATCGTCTGCACAAAATTTGGACGAAAAAAAAAATAATAATAATAATAGTGAAAAAGAAACAATAGAATAATAGAAGGGTCTTCCGTTGGAGACGGAAGACCCTAACTAGAAACGATACTCGTTGCGAGCAACGAGCGGTCTTCCGTCCAATTTTGAAAAAAAACGTAAAATCGAGTTGAAAAAGTAAAAAAAAAAACGAATTGCACACAAGGGGAATTGAACTCAAGCTGCCAGCATGAAAATCCAACGCGCTAAATATTACGCTTTTGGGACCTCTGCTCTCAATCTACTTGTATATACTTCTGCAACAGTGCTTCTGTCTTAGAGTTATGAAAGGCGAGTCACTATTCATAATTTCGCGCTAAACGCCACGAGCTAATCCCCTTTTCGTTGGAATGTTCTATTAAATAGGTGTGATAGCTTCAATGAAATTAAAAAGGAACGTTCTTATAACCTAAAACACGAGGTTTAGAAAGTATATTTAACACATTTCACAAATTCCATATCGTATATAAGTAACACTAAAGCAGTGAAACGGCTATGGATTTTTAACCTTTTTAAGTTTATCCCCAAAGTGATCTATCCCGATCAGTGAAATTTTCATGAAAAGGTTGAAATGTATTGCCGAAAATCCTGGCTCTCCATACGACGGTCAATGAATCGGATACCATTTATGCTCAATAAATTGAATCAAATCTTGGAGACTAGTTCCATTAAAAGATGTTTTAAAAAATGGTTTTCTTATTTTTGTCTTTTCTCTTAGTTTCATATGACACAAGTGTGCATGGGAAAACAGTGGTCAGGTTTTATACTTACTATATTCATTGATATTCTTTCTTGAAAAACAATTATAATTATTACTTAGAACTATGATTTCAGATCTGTTCTGCAAATCAAAAGATATTACGTATCGTATTCATTTGCATATATAGTCTTTTCTTTTTCTACTTTGAGAACCAGCCAAAACCAATTATAGAAGACGTTAGTTTGACACAGAATTGCAACGTTACTGCGACGTGACAATCCAAGTATTCCTTAACATTTCATTTATCCTCATGTTACTTTCGTTCAAGCAAACGCTCGGCTGCCTCCGAAAACCCCTATTGCGAAATGTCGGCGTTGACAGAGACAGCCGCCATTTTGGACCCGCTTCAGATTTTTAAATGTTAATATCAAGAGTTTGGATTAATCAAGATTCAAACAAATTGTATAGAAAGCATTATAAGAAGGGTTTCTATAAACAATATAAGAATAAATAAAAAATATTGAAAAACAAAAAAGTTAGAAAACACGGACTTTTTAAATTCGCTTCCGGAAGCGACCGGAAGTACCGACGACACACGAAAAGGTAATATCACATATCTTAAAGTCATCATCTATCATCTCTAACAAGTCTCCAGTTAATATCTTAAATCATTTTCGAAAAAAAGGGGGGACAAAATTGCATTTGAAAATCAGAAAACTGTCAATAACATGGAACAAAATGTGAATATTCCAAATTTTCCTAGTCATGCCACAACTTCATATAATGACGCATAATTCCTGAAATTTTCACTGAAAACCACTGAATAGTTTTCGAGAAATCGCGTGCACAAAATTTTGGGGAAAAAAATAATAAGAAGAAGAAGAAACAGTAGAATCACTAGAAGGTCTTCCGTGAAGACGGAAGACCTTAACTAGATGCGATCTCGTTGCAAGCAACGAGTAGGTCTTCCGTCCGATATCTGATGGAATAAGACCTGTGTTGGGATAATTCCACTGATAGGATAAAAAAAATGTCAGAAAGGCACAAGAATTCTTCAAAATATGTTTAGAAACACAAATAAAATGTAGGATCTATCAATTCCAATCAACTTCCGGTTCAACTTCCTCCCTTCCGGTGCGACCGTATGTGCTCAAAACTACTTTCAACTCTACATCAAGTAAGCAGTAATCATCCCTGAAAGTTTCGATGGAAAATACTCATTTTTAGACAACTTCCGGTTTGAACGAACACTACTTCCGGTGGAAATATTAAGATGCTACGAATTCTTTAAATCTCTACAATGAACAATTACATTCATTAGAAAATGAAAAAAAATCTCTATACATGTACATGTCTTTAAATTTCATGTACTTCCGGTTTACACCGGAAGTGTTGACGGAAGAAATGAACAAATTAAAAGTATGCATATTGTTGGGAACATTCTTTTGATCATTTTTTGTTCAATATTGCTTATCAAAATATTCACGCTTTTCGAGATATAAAGCGTCAAAGATATAGCATTCTAGCCCCCTGTGACCCTTTATTACGTAACATATGACCAAATTTTTAGTATATATTGTTGCAAATTGTTAAGTTGAAAATCTTTGCTTCAGTAATGTATCACAAAATATTGATCATTAAAGAGTTAAAAACGAGAGATTTTTGGCCCCTCTATGCCCTTAATTTGGAGGGCTAACCCCATTTTCTTGATATCATGTGAAAGGTCTTACTATATTGCACATTTTTTATTATATATGTTTTAACAAAATATTAACAGATAAAAAGATATAAAAGAAAACGTATCAATGTTTGCGAGATCCGTATGAGCCTATTTTTCGAGCCCAGGCGAGCGTCGATGCCTTTTTACCTGGAAAGCTCTATATGCAAAATGTCACATCTACTATCCTTGCTCTACCTTCACTGAAAATCTCAAGTCGATATCTTCAGTTGTTTAGGAGGAGATCTCAGGACAAGCCGACCCTAAAAAAATCAGTAAATCGTTCATATCTCACGGCCGGAAGTGACGTCATCAACGTCGAAAATTTCCGACAAGGTTCAGATAAATATCTATCAGATCTGAAAGTTTGGTGAAAATCGGGCCAGCCGTTTCCGAGAAATCGCGTGCACAAAATCGGTAAGAAAAAAAATAATAATAACTAGATACGATCTCGTTGCGAGCAACGAGTGGGTCTTCCGTCCGATTCTTGATAAGATGAGATAAGATTTTGATGGAGATATTAAAATAATGATAACGATTGTAAAGAAGAACGATTTTGCCTCCATAATCTCTAAACAGACATCGAACATTAAGACTAAAAAATTCGACTTTTGGCCCCTCACGGCCGCTTATATTAGGGATCAGCCCTTTTTTCATATTATCTTAAAGCTCTCAGGCTTTGGAACACTTTTTGTTCAACAACTATTCAGAGATTCTCTTTCGTTTTCGAGTTATTTGCAAAAGAAATATTTAGGGGACAACCCTTTAACTCCTTAAAGGGGACGTCTGCAAACAGGTCAAATAATAAATTATGCGAAGCAATTTGAATCATTTTCTTAACCACAATTTTAAAGTGTCTTTTTTAAAACAGACTAAGAGTTTTATGCATTAATTGGATAAAAATATTGGAGGGAAAACGTCGAAGATGTAATTTTTAATTAGACACAGATATCAGTGCAAAAAGGTCATATTAAATGTACTGTAGCGCCAAAAGAAGCATATTGACCCCTGTTTTTTTAATTTGAATTCTAATTAAGCTATGTATGTAGAAACTAAAAATATACTTGGCAAAAAAAGTTTAAGACTTTAAATATCAGGATCGAACTTCGTTAATTTTGACATTATTCAAAGAAAAATGTACAAATATTACAAAACATAAATTCCAGATTTTTTCATCAAAAATTGTTTTAAAAGAGGTGTTCTAATCCATATATAGACAATAAAAATATTGCACACAGATCCTTCGTAAAGTGGAACTATTCAACTCCAGGGAAGAACCCAATAAAGTTCAAACTATGTTACGTATAACCTTAAGTAGCAGTGAGATTTTAAGTACTTGAAATGTTCATTAGCAATGATTTAGATTTTTAAGTAGTTTTAGATATATGCATGTTTATTAAGTAGCAATTAATGATTATTACCGGTAGATCTTTTTTATAGCAGTTGTTAATATGCATGTTGATTAAGTAGCAATGACTTGGATTTTAAGCAATTGTTACTATGAATGCTAATAAAGTCGCAATAAATTAGATTTTAAGTAATGGTAGATATGCAGAGGTAGATATGCATGTTGATTAAGTAGCAATGAGTTAGATTTAAAGTACAGTGTACTTGTAAATATGCATGTTGATTGAATGGCGATGAGTTTAATTTAAAGTAGTTATAAATGTGCATGTTGTTAAAGTAGCAATGAGTTGATATTTTTGTACATTCAAGTTTATTTTGTATATTCATTTTGCAGATGACTGGTCGCCAAAGACCATGCACAGAAATTGTGTTCAAAGATTTCCAGCACTTTTGAAATGCAAGCTCTAGAGACCACGTGTGTAGTATTAGGATGGATTTGTATCGCTGAACTTTTCACATCTTTGTGGTACGTCCTCTACAAAATTATTCTGAATCTACAAATGTACGTACTCTGAAGTTGAAATTTTAGAGATGTTCAAGTCTTCCAACAATATTTTTGATATCAATTATTGTATTTTAAAGCATCAATATTTACACAAATCACCTCTAAAATTGAATCTTTGATATAGCAATGATAAATAAAAATGTTCAGTTAACAAGACAACATGTTAAAATAGCGTTAATTCAAAGCTGACATGTTAGAACATCGAGTTTTCTCCCTTATCACTCTGAACCAGTGTCTGGTTACCCACAATTCCCATCGTCCATGACGTCATTGGTCGGTTAACTTCTGGTTAAGTGTATTGATTGACTTTTTAAAATGTCTTTGTAGGAACTTTCTTTTGAGCCGCCCTTGCTTTGGATTTAAATCTGTTGTTTACTTAATTGCCTCTTACAAAAATTTACTTTCTTAAATCGATATTCAAGTCTTATTTGACGATTGATCTATGTGTATTAGGTTTACATTGTACATGAATTACGATAAGATTTGCGTGAATAGAAAAATTAAATAAAAAGCGCCCTTTGTTATGCGCGGAATCCAATAGGAAAAATCAATTAGTTTAAACTCCCATGCTTCGTAGTTATCAAAGTAAACACAAAAATTTGAAATCACAAAAAAACCTAGTATGTTGCCCAACACACAAGTCAAACGATGGTGTATTAGGTTACACACGAGTTTATAGGAAACACGTTGCTTTGACTGTCGTCACGAGAAATAGCATCTAGTTCACAGGTAACGACTGCCCTTTATATGCCAACCACCAGCAGTACCTCAACCTAACGGTCAGCGAAAAAAAGTGTCTAACGTCATTTCCACCTAAATATCACCACTTTTCGATATTTTCTCTCTGGATTTTAGCACGAATTGACGCAAGTCTTATAAAATGAAAATTGGATTATAAAAGTAATATCATTAGCATCTTTACCTGTAAAGGTTTTACACACTCAGTAGCCTTAAAGAACCATAAAAAATCATTTTTATATAAAATTACTGTTCATCGATCTTTTTTGTTTACATTTTATTGAAGAAAAATGACCAATACGTCAACTAGTGGACATCTGCAATTTAATGTCCTACATAAAGACAGTCCACTCCGAGATTGAGCGATTCGTCTGATTACTTTGACCAAAAGAGCTTAACCAAACTGAACTCTCATCGATTTACCGATAATTAGTCCTGCCGATTAATTCTTACTTTCTGTTCTGCTGAATTATTTACCACCTCCGTCACTAACATTTCACTGCATCCCCTTAGAACTTTTTCATTGATAAAGCACATTGTTACACAAATAAGTTGATTGAAATTGCCCGCTCTCAGTAAATTAAAGCTATTGATTTCAAAATTCAAGCAATATGTAATGTATTTTTAATAATTGAGTATAAATGAAAATAAATTAAAAATAACTACATGTATCATTTTAAGCAGTTTTATTCGAAAAGTTTCTGCATCTTTAAATCAAAGCAAGCTTTTGTCCTCTGATGATGTCACGTAAAGATCAGCTAAACGACAAAAAAAATAGGTAAAACGTTGAATGTTTGCACTAAATAAGGCATCTTCCACAGACAATTTTCTATATTTCTTAAATGGCGATGGAAAGTCATAGTTTATGAACATTGTCGTGCTTACAGTACAACAGCAAAAACAAGGCATAGAATTAATTTGTTCTCTGCTCTAACGCCAGGGGTATTGTTACCTGATGCTAATGGTTTTAGTCACGAAAGTTTACCTATAAAACAGAAATACCTGTACCGTTTATTAATATGTCTTTTGATCTTTTAAACGCCTGTTAAATACGGTTGGAGGTGTGAGTCAACGTCAAGATATTTAAGACAACTTCAATTATTTGAAGACGAAAACTGCGATATTTGTTTAATGTCTGTAAGAAAATATTTTCAATGTAGAATAAGATTGAATGTTTAAAAAATGATTAATAATACATATTGCCTTTTAAGGCTGTGTTCTGTAGAATTATTGTGTCTACAAGGAGGAAAATGATTCTCGGATTTAAAGTCTTAATTCTACATGGCCATCGCATTTCTAATTCAAAGGTATCGGCAACCAAAGACGATAGATTTTTGGGGCCCCTGGTGAAAGCGTTAGAAATATGTATACGTATATATATTTAAATTCAATTTATGTTCAATAAAATTTTGTTAAAACATAAAAAAATCACTTTTAGCATGATAAGAGCGAGTCGAGTAAAAAATGCTTTTGTTATACCGTTAAAAATTTGTTCCTCTACAAATACAAAAAAAGTCTAATATTTCTAATGTTTTGCTGAGCGAGCATAAAAAATCCATGTTTGACCGCTGAGTGAGATGTCGGACCGGTCGATGAGGTGTTGGACGCGCTTACGCACAGAATGGGCGGAGCTTAATCTCATTTTCATTTGTTACAGTGACAGACCTGAGTACATCACGGAAGACAGTACAAAATTAAAATGAAAAGTAAAACAATTTATTACCTAATCAAATGAATTTTGTTGTTTTATTCGAGATTTGATATTTTCATCTATTCTGCATGTGTTTTCAGTTTTTCTTATCTTTTGAAACCGATCTGTTGACTGCCGGTCAATAGACTGCGATCTATTGACCAGTCAATAGACTGCGCGTTCTATTGACAAACACATTTTTTGAAAAACCGATCCAGGTTTCGAATTTAGGCTATATGTAACATTGCACAGACATAGTAAAAAATCATTTTATTTCACCTTTTGACATTATTTAAAAAAACGGCAAAGATTTCCATGGTAGGATATTTCAATTAATGAGAGTAACTTTATTTAATATAACAGATGCACCACATCTAGATATTAATAATGGTTCAGGAACCTTATGTATAATTGTGAACACTAAATAATAAAAATAAATCAGGTAATAAAATAATTATTTAATGCCTGAACAGTCAATAGACCAGAAAATTTATCCCTTGGTGCAGGGAACAGCTCAGTGTGTTCTATTGCCCGAGGCCAACACACTGAGCTGTTCCCTGCACCTCGGGAAAAATATTCTGGTCTATTGACTGCTCAGGCATGTAAATAATTGTATAATACAGTCGTTGAGTGGTGTGGAGGAAAACAGTCGATCTGTTGGACCAGAAAGGAAGCGCGACAACAGTTTGCACTCCGGTCCAACAGATCAACTGATTCCCAAGACTCCTGTCAACTGTAAAGAAAACTGAGTTTAGCGCCATTTGACGTCAGCGGGCAACAGTCTTTTTTTACAGACAATTTTAACAGTTCCTGGACCGACAGTCGAACTGTTGGACTTTTTACAGTAAGAAAATATATAGGGACTGTTTAGTAGGGGCATAGCAATATTTATTAATTTTCGTATATATAATATAAAATTTACGTCTTTCTAAACAATTCCTTGAAACTTGTCTAATCCAAAATGCACTGGGGGACGAATTTTCTGTTAAAGTCAGAATGTCGGAATTGCACACTGTAAAAAAGAAGAAAATTGGTAAATGGGGACGAAATCTAAAAATGACATTTATTATGTGTCGGCTTGCACAGGTGTCTGATTAGACAGTTTTTAGTATAGAACATGTAATTGGATGTACATGTAATTATAAGTTACTTTAAAAAATAAGGTATCCCTTCAAACAACTTCTAAACATTCCCATGAAAGATTGATTCATGGTTGTATATTGTTTAACGTCCCTCTCGAGAATTTTTCACTTATATGGAGACCCCACCAGTTTCCGATGGAGAGCTGCACATTTTGTCATAAACTCGACACTCAGGGTCATTGAGCAGGGTGGGGATCTTTTTCATTCCAACACCTACTGCGACATGTGACCTCGGTTTATACAGTCTCATCCCAAGGACCGGTTCCACGCCCCACAGTGGGAATCGAACCCGCGACGTAATGATCAACTCCTTACTTCGCGACTCTGTATGGAATTTGTAAAAATCGCTTAATTTCAATCATTACCTTTTTAAAAGCCATTGGTTTGAAACCTTTTTTGAAACTTTTTTTGTTTTTATGATATTTGAAGTCTTATTTTAATATTTAGCAAACAGTTTTTGATCAATTCTAGAGCAGACGCTCTAACCACTGCGCCACGCGGGCGACTTCCTATAGAAGAAAAAGACCATAAAATTTTAATTTTAAAATTTGATGCTTCGTTATTTAAAAACTATTTGAACTGGTCAAATGTAGTTGTTCCTAAGAATACAAAGTACATTGTATAATTGTATTGATATCATGTATTTTATTTAACAGCTCGGTGTGATTTCTTCTTCCCAATATAAGTAACATATATATCAGAGGAAATCTCTGGCGCATTGATTAGCTGCTCGAAGAAAAAGTTGATAAATATGTCTGGAAGACGATCGAAGACTTAAGAGGCCCCAAACGTGGGCATCACTCAAAGGAAACAACGTATCTACCACGTATTCTTCATCCGTCAATCAATACCATGGCCTGGTCAGCGATAGCTGGAACTGCCGGGAGACCCTCGCCAGGACTCGCCGCGTCCGTGTAAACAGTTCTGGTGGGAGCAGCAAGGAATTAATATCATGACAGTTCATTTGTTCTTCTATCTTTTCCCTATACTTTCAAATTAACACCGTCTTGATTGGATGATCACCACAAAGCCCTCGTCTTCTATCACGGTCTACGTTTGAATAATAACGAAGAAGATAGAAAAAAAGAAAGAATATGAAGATACATGTAATTGTTTACAATTTTTTTTTTTGCAAGCACAGAGACACCATGTTTTACCTTCCCTTTGCAGAACACCTTTGTAACGATTTATTAATAGAATCCATAGTGCACAAAAATATACTATTGTTGTTTTCATAAAAGTTAAGAATATGATTCATATTTGTTGTAAGGGAACGTGAAAACACAATGACTTGAGCTATAGATATGATGAATCCATCGGTCTCCCCGGGCTGGGGCTTGTCGTTACATAACGACCAGTTTCTGACTTTTGTAGAAGTAAAATAAATGGCAAATGGCGACCCAACGGTGACTCGGTCTTTCTTCTTTACACCTTGTGTCAAAGCGGCGACGCTCAAAGCCAAATTAGAAACACTTCACATTTTTTGTTTGTTAGTAAGTTTTAAAAAGGGACAGCTACAAATAAGACAATGATCCTTTCATATGTCGTTGTTCAGAAAAAAAGTATGACACGTCTTCTAACTATTGCTAGCCTGATAACAACTTTCTCTATCAAAGCTACATTATTAGGCCCAGGGAATATTTGTTAAAAACATATTTGATGTATTTTTTTAAACATCAGCAATCAATATTTGCTTATACGAAATATACATATAGACTTAATCAACACATTTTGCTATCTACAGTCAATTCTCGAATTATCGCCATTCGATTCATCGCCATTTTCGCAATACCGCCATGATTTCCTAAGAACGTTTTTCCTGCTATATAAAATTCTCTTTACTAGGTCAGATTTTCTATTATAGTGATATATACATGTACATGTAAATGCATATACTGACCAATCAGCACATGTGAATGAACCGCTTCGAAGTCAACGTGTTTTTAAACTACATTTACGCTGTTTCAGTTAAAAGGTATCACAAAGACTGATAAACTTTTCGGCAAATGTCTCCGAATGTGTCTATTTCCTTTCTTATGTCAAGTTAATTAATGGTAGAAACAAAACAAAACCTTTTACATATTTCTTATTACGTGACAAATGTTGAAAAACATATGCTTCGAAAATATTTTGCCTCGACCAATCAGATACAGGTATAGTGCCAAATTAAATGACCCGTGATGTCCATCTCGACTCCTTTCCTTTTATTCTTACTCACTGTGTTGTATTATGTTTGAAATTTGTCAGTTATGGCATTTTCAAAAGAATAATGATTTTTTTAGTTTGAAAAAAAGCACAATTTTTTGTATATTATTTTGACATTTTTCCGAAAGTCGATTTCAGCAAAGTCGGAAAACCCTCTTTCTTAAACATTGCAGCTATTGATCTTTAAAAGTTCTCTGCATCCCTTATCTTATATGTGTAGAGTGCAGTGCACCCTTTAAAAATCATGGGGTCAGTACTGTATTAAAAGAATATGCTTCTAGCTACGGACAAAATTTCTGTTCAGTGCACGAATTTAAAGTACATTCTTTTTTAACTTCTCCATTATACCGTATCAACTTGATACAAACAAGTTTAAGAAAATTATCAATACTTCGTGACGATTGTCACATTCTATACAACCTGCACTTAATTATTAAGAAATAATAAACCAACAGATTGTCACAATTAAAGCCTATATCCTGTGTATTTACATCTATCTCATGCCAGTGAATTACACCGGTTTTAAACACCTGTGTCCTGTAAACACGGCTAAACCAGCTGTACAACGCACCATTATTTTTTATAAGTTTCACTTCAAATAAACAAAATGATGAGTAAACTGTTTTACATAAATTTCCGCGGGTCGTATCACTGACATTCTGCAATAAGATCCAGCTGTTTTGAATAGAGAACTTTTTTTTAGTATAATCAATATAACATTCTACTATCATGTTGCTTGCATCAGCAATAATCAAATATTGGTATTATTTGATTCCCTTCCGCTGATTGATCGAGTCTGTTCGTACGTTTTCCCGTAGGATATTATGCTCCCCCTCCCCCACACCCTTTGTGACACCGTTACTTATAACAAAGTCACACGAAATTTAGCTACCATGCCCATATATTCCAATATCTGGTATCATATTAATTCTTTCTATACTGTATGTAAACTACTTCCCATATATACGTTAAAACTATAATACCCCGGATCCATTGTGGTCCCCGCTTAACCCAGGAATTGAACAAACTTGAATTTATACTTCTTAAGAAGGGCTCCACATCGATTCACTTTATTCACTTCATATCAATTTGACTAATCATGACTTTACTGTCCGTCAGAAAACTATTTTGAAAAGAATTTTCCCTTATTGGAATTTCTATGTACAACTTTGACCCCCCCCCTCCATTGTGGGCCCGCCCTATCAGGCCAGCTATTAATATAAGGAACTTATTGAAGCTAAGAAAATTCATCAGGAAGGCGAGAATTAGATAAACGCAAAAATCACAACCGACTTACTTAGTATACGCGAGTATATATACGTGTAGTGCATATTTATTCAATTCGTACCCCCATGGTTAGGGTTGCGCCACAATAATAATTATTGGTCGTTGAAGTTTCACATAAGAACTTTTCAACACTGAACTGATTTCTGCTTTTAAACTATTGTGTTCAAGTGAGCGATATGGCCCATGGAGCTCTTGTTGGATCTTTCAATTGTAATGTACTTGTGAGAGACGTGTAGTTTGAAGTCGAAGCCAGATCTTAAACGATTTATCTGGTCATTGGCTTAATAATGGGTCATACGTGTTGCGTGTATTCAGTTTTATTAATTGATTAGGTCTAAAATGGCAACGTTTCTGATTCACCTTGAAGGAATTTTTTTTTTTTTGCACTGAGGGAACGTTGTTATATCTGCGTACATAATCAGTCACAACTATCAATTAAAATATTGGAAACCTTTGACATTTATTGTGGCCTTATAAGTCTTTGGGCTACACAAGATAATAATGAACAACCTTAATTAATGAGAGGATTTACCATGCCGTGGCATATTATAACGGTAATGTCCATAAAATAATGCTCAGAATGCTTTTTAAACAAAGTGTAACCTTTCATGGTGATAATCATAGATGATTTCTGGAAATTTTAATAAATGCCATTATTGCCTCACAGCCCCAGAATAGAAAAAAACAATCTGATGGAATCGTTCTGCGTTGAGACATATTTGTGCTATTTAATTAATAGACCTTAGCTTTGTTTCAGCTGTTGTTGATCTTGCCAAGACTTTCATATAAGCACATTATAATTAGCTTCAGAACTGGCCCTTTGACCATAAGGCGAGATACACTTAAGTCAAAATTTTGAATCTGAATATCTTAAGTTTTATTCAATATATGTTCTTTAAATTTTGCAGTTATGTATAATATTCAAATTCCAACAAATGATGCAAATTTAGTTTCATTATAATTTATTTTTGCAAAAGCTATCTTGATTGAAAATTTGACTTAAGTCTATTCTCAGTTTATGGTCATGGGGCCTGTAGTTCCCTAGTTGAGAAAATTCGGACAGATATAACGCAAAATGGAATGTTTTTTCAACGCTTGCATCTGTGGTTCTCTAGTTTATCTGTCCACATTTCTCAATCAGCTTCACTTCTGCAGCTAATCTGCAAATGTAAGAAAGAATGAATATACGAAACAACAATCAAACAAACAGACAAACAAACAAAATTTTGATCAAAGGCTTAAATGACATATTTGTCCGACGTCTGTCAGTATTGTCGAAGACTTTTCACAGGGCTGTCCGACATTCAACCAAAATTGGATCAAAGTAACCATTTTTAAGTTTATTTATAAAAGTGAAAGGTCATGTGACTTTTAAGGGGAGACAAAAAAGAAAAAAAATCTTCACCAGAGCTGGACTTACCCAAAATCTAATGCTTTTAATTCTGTGGTCGTTTTCGACATTGTGTGCATTCAAGTTTGTTTAATTGCCTATAACGCAAAAAGGGTCAAGTTTGACAAAAGAATGTATAAGAAACGTTCCCTTGAACTTAGATAGGAAATACTGTAGTTAACTAGTATGTAGTAATTCTTTTTCATGAGTATAAAGTGGTGAACAATCTTAGGTGGAGCAATAGGTAGCTGCATATCTGTAGCTCTTGGTCTAAAAAAATTGGATGGACGAGCAATATCATTTTCAGACCAGCGAGTTAGAGATCTTTTTTGTGAAACTAGAATGGGCACAAATTCCGCGTCTTCCGCGTCTTGGGACGATATATAATAAATATTTTCTGGAAACCTAAACAACATTAAAAGAACAATACAATATACACATAAATTTTCATATCCAAATAATCACTTAAAGTGAGTAAAACCGGAGTCCCAATCTGTGTCTATGGTTTGAAGAAATTTGAAAAGGTTCTCCACCAACCAAGATCTCAGAGGGTGTAACTGAAAGTCTCGCCTTGCAGTATGAATATAAATAATGGATAGAAACCCCTTGGGTCCTGACGATGTCGATCATAGAACCATTTGCGGTAATGGTAAGTGGTAGACTGGAATACATATTATAAATTCATTGAAACATGTCAATGTTTCAAACAGTATAGATAGGAATGGGGAAAAGAGTCCCTGAGGCAGGGGTGCGATCCTAGACAAAAAAACTTGCTGCACTCGACAATAAAGTTAACCGTTGACTTCTATAGCATGAATTAGGTTTGTCTTCTTGCTTTTTGCGACACAAACACAAGTATCAAATGTGCATTTTAGATTTTTATTGCGCACTTTAAGTCCACTAATTGCAGTGATATCTTACAT
The DNA here is from genome assembly GCA_003671525.1 of Saccostrea glomerata. Taxonomy (NCBI): domain Eukaryota; kingdom Metazoa; phylum Mollusca; class Bivalvia; order Ostreida; family Ostreidae; genus Saccostrea; species Saccostrea glomerata. The sequence continues at coordinate 619,375 of PRKT01000053.1, forward strand.
GGCAGCATAAAATGATACAATATGTGAGGAGATGAGCGAAAATAGTTTCTAGCTGAATTTAATACAACACGACTGACTTCACCTAAAAGATGTTATCACCTCCCTTCCTAACAATGGAGGGCTTTGTTAGGGAGGTGGAGCGCGTGTAAGTTACAGGCAACTGGGGTGGTGATTGTCTCCTATAGTATACTGCTCCCCACGGCGGAGGCACTTCTTTTATAGGTGGAGCAGCAGGTCAGTCAATTTTGTTGCTGCTTAAGCTCATTCATAAATTTACCTCTGTTGTGCAGGTGTGAAGATTTTTTCTGTGTTACATAATACTCTCTTGTACCAGGACTGACGAATAAACTTATATATACTACAGTACTCATGAGAGAACTCTATGGAAATTCCATTCAATTTTTGTTGTTTTTATTGTTCATTTCTCATTGATCTAGACTAAGAGAGAAAATAAAAGCATAAGTTAAAATACACGTGCTTTGAACCAGTGTCTGGTTACCCACAATTCCCATCGTCCATGACGTCATTGGTCGGTTAACTTCTGGTTAAGTGTATTGATTGACTTTTTAAAATGTCTTCTGTCTGGCTACTGGTCCAATATCCCATCATCACAAATATTGATGTCATTCAAAATCATTACAGTGCTTAACACTGCAGGACAGAGCGCCGCACAATCTCTGTTTCATCCTATCGATTATGTAAATATCACTTGCATCAAGCTGCATCTAGAATCATTTCAATTTCATATCTAAAGAGGAAATCGATGCATCTTCAATTATCTCGATAAATCAACGCTTGTCTTCTGACAATCATTTCCCGCCAAGAATTTCGTCCAGCCACGCGGCATCATTATTGGGATCAGAGTTTTGTACAGTCATTGTATCCAAAAGTTCCGGATTGTTATTAGGTCCAGCACTATCTAGTAGGTTTATAATGTCCTCATGATTTGATCCATTTGGTATTTGATTAGTTGAGTCCATATGTCCCGTTCGCATTGCCATTCTTTGTGACATTTGCATGCTTTGATGCATCATCATTGGATGAGATTGTGGCATCATTGGTTGTGATTGCATAGAACCCATTTGCATGGGCCGTGCTGGTGGTCCCTGCATACCTGGCATACTAGACCCTCCCATACCATTTTGATTTGCATACTGATATTGCATCATTCCAACTTGGGCACTCATTTGCGGCATGCCAGACGACATCGGTTGTCTTGACATTTGTTGATTCATCATTGGTCTTGGCCACTCACCTCGGGGCTGGGAGATATTTAGGCCATCTGGACCTACGTTGACATTTGGTGGTCGTTGATTACGCATGATAGAACTTGTGAACGTTGACTCGGGCGGGTGTCTCTGGGGACGTAGCGGATGGGGATGGGCACCCGGATACGACTGTTGTCGCTGGATCGGATATGGTTGATTGCCTTGTGGCATATCAGGCATGTGGCCACTACCAACTCTTTGCTGCATTGCAGTTACCTGATGTGACTGCATCATTCCATTTGGCATTTGTACACTAGCACTTTCAGATTTGATATGACTGTACTGTGCCGATGGCATGGTATTGGTTTGGTTGACCATGTTCTGCATTGTCTGAAGTGGATTGGGGCCCATGTCTGCTCCTGGATAACCTTCAGGTGCGGATTGCTGCATTTTGTATTCTGGTGGGGGACGATTCATATACTGTTGCTGCTGCTGCCTTTGACTTTCTAATAGTGAACGAGCTTTTGCTTGACGATCACGACGCATTTTTTCTTGCATCATCTGCATTTTCATTTGTTCATTCATGTATTGAGAGTTTTGACTGTTTGGTCCCATGTTAGCTCCCGGCACACTGAATGACTGCTGCTGCGATATCGACATTTGCTGCGGTGGCTGTCTCATATGGACCTGCTGGGTCTGAGACATTTGCATTCGGCTGGCCCCGTCTGTCACTTGCACATGCTGTGTCTGCGTGATTTCCATCTGAGGAGATTGGCTGAAATGTGATTGGACTTGATTCTGAAGTTGTTGCAACGACGACTGGGGTTGCGTTTGTTGCACAGAAACGGGAACACTTGGCTGATAATGAGTGAGTGGTTTGGTTCCATTATATGTTAAACCTGCTTCCGATTTTGACTGGTTAAACGGAACATGCCCATGCATATTATTCATATAAGGTCCTTGGTTTGGATTGTAATGAGAAGGGGTGGGTGGGTCATAATTTGGAGGATATCCGGAATTTGGTGGAAATTGGCCAGTATCGGGAGGAATCTGGTGGCTAGGATATGGTGGGTAAGGGCCCGAGCCTGTGCTTTGATTTTGGTGGTTGGCTGCTAACTGTTTCAATGTCTCTGCAGCCGGCAGAGTGCCCTCTGACATGCTTGTCGAGGGCGCTCTACTGAAGTTTTGTAGGTGCGGCGAGTTAACGGGATACTTTGGATTCCCATTGAAAATCGGCGAGTTCGATTCGATCTTGGTAGGAAGTCCCGGAGACTTCATTAAAGGGTACATTTTTGTGTCATTACTATTATTACTGTCATCCGAAAATTTACTTTGACAAATTTTCTCAAACTTGCTAATCTCCTCTAACAAATTCTCGTCCTGGTTATTTTCCACCATGGACTTCAGAATAAATTCAAAGTCTTCGTCGTTAATACTTATGTTACCAGGCGGACTAAGATTCTCGTTCTCATTGCTACAGTCATCGGGGCTTTGTTTTTGCTCGCACTTGACATTAGCGGTGGTTTCGACACTAGACTCCCCTTTAGAACCGACGGTAGCGTGAACGTCAAGTTTTACGTTGTTATCCTGCTGCTCGATTCGCACAGAGAAGTTGATTTCGCTTGTGGTGCCGTTGTTTGCCTGTTTTGCCGATGACCCTTCTGTGTCGGCGCCGTCTGTCGTTGATCCGTCGCCTTGGTTTACGTCGAGTCTTCTCTTCAAACGAGGCTATGAAAGAGAAAGATACATTATATTAGTTACAATCACTAGCGGCCATACATTTGTGCATCTCTACATAAATTAAACCGAGTAGCTTGGTTCTATACTTAAGGCTCTGCAATTCAATTGATTTAATCCCTGGAGCCAGGAAATTAACAATTTTGGAAGAAGCACCCTTGCTTATCATATGTTTGTAGTTAGTGTGTTTTATACCCAGGAGTTGAGGGGAAGATTTTGAAAGAATAAACGCATATTCACTTTATAATCAATAGTGCCCCGTCCTAACACCAAAACCCCTGAACCAGGGGCCATGAACTTCACAATTTTAGAAGAGGTACCCTTGCTCATTATAACTACCGGTATATATTCAGTGTGTTTGTTAAATACCCAGGAGCAGAAAAGAAGATTTTCAATTGAATAATTCACTTTCACTATATACTCTTTATAGCCCCGTCCTAACACTAGAACCCCTGACCCAAGGGCCATTAATTTCACAATTTTGGTAGAGGACTCGATGCTTATTACAATCATGCCAACAGTTTGCTTGGTGTCCCGGAGTAAAGAAGAAGATTGCATTAATATTAGTGGTTTTGGCCCCACCCCTCAGGACCCCGGGGGCAAGTGGCCATGGAATTCAGAATTTTGGTTCCCTTCTCCCATAGATGCTTTTTCCTCAATTGGTTCAGCGGTGTAGAGAAGAAGTTGAAAATGTTCAAAAGTTAACGCATGACGGTCGACACACGACGCACGACGTCGGACGAAAACAGATAGATATCACCTGGTTGACGCAGGTGACCTAAAAAGTCAAGGGTAACTTTAAGGATGTCTTACCAGATACGCACATGACAGTCATTGTAGCAGGTGAATGAAATGTTATTATACTAGTATATGTCTCAGAAATACAGAATACTTAGTAGTTCTTTTTATCACACCATATATGTGTTTCTACCATTATGATCGTTTTCATCCTTTAATTAAATGCTAGGTATCAGCACCCTAATACCGCAAAATTCGTCACAAAGCGACTAAGACATCAATGCCTTCAATAATATGAAATCGTTTAGGTGTAAAATTATTGTTGGAAAAACCCCGTGTATTCACCTGCGTTTTCGTTTTCAAATAGCCAAGTTTATTTCAATTTCTTGATCCACGTTATTGAATGATTTGGCTTTCCAAGAGAGTGGGAGCGTATAAATATGGACCTTACTTTAACGCTTGATGGACAGAACTATCGCGTCCTATTTCATACTTGCTATATCAATTACACTAACATCTGAATTTTTTTTTTTTACAGATTAGAAGATTTTGTGATAACATCGGTGAAAGAGGTCTGTCGAATTCAGCGTTACCGTTTATCAACAAACAGTAGATAAGAGCAATGCCAAGTTTTCTCTCGTATTCGGCAGTCACGTGTTCGTCACGAGTTAACGTCTGTGTTACAGAGAAAAAAAACATCTCAAGAAAAAAGTTGAAATATTTTCATAATGCAGTGCATCTGCCTCTTTAGTATAAATATATTTTTTAAAGAAATCTGGTTACTTAATGAGCTGCCTTCTACATTCACATAAATAAAAAGTGCTTCGAAAAAATTCTGTAACATTTACAAAACGATCCCTTCCCTGAGGTGTATTTAACGTAAAATGATGATGGTTTACTTTGAATAATTTCATTACAACTTTATTTTCATCAAAACTATCAAATGATGCTATTAAAAATTTTGCTATATATCAGCGAATATTCCAATATTGGCCTGGAAAAAGAAATGCAATATCTGTATAATTTTAAAATAGATTTATTCAATAAAAACATTGTAAACAATCGATATGAAAAAATACCTTACATAATATAACTTGATTTTTGTCAGATTAGAGGACAATAAAACATCAAATGTAAAAAAAAAAAATACATTTTTGATTTGTCTCGATGTCATGTGTGATGTCAAGTCGCTGGAGAATTCTTTAATTAAACGTGAATGTGTCAAGAATATTCAGCAAATCTCTGGGAATAAATTAATTGCAATAAATTTCAACTGTCGGGCATCGACTAAAATGCTAATACAAAATGATGCGAGAAGGGACTATAGCTCCCGTTATCTCTTGACAAAAGGGCCGAGATTCGGCGCCTTCAGCCTTCGGCTCATAATGGAGAAAGACAATAAATAGAAAGCTATTTGGTCAATGTGTTCCCCATTGCTTAACGCTTAAATATCTCATTTCAATTTCTCACTGTCACACATACTTCAATTAGTCCGATTTTTACGATGTTATTCGCTTGAAAACGGGTAGGACAAGTGTCCGCCATGTTTAAGTTTTCTTGCCATATGTCGTGAGGTCAACGAAAGGGGGTAAACAAAATAATGGCAACATGCAATACTAACTATATAATGTAGAGAAAGAAAAGCTAAACGCTACAACTACTGGTTCGATTTAACCAAAGTAACATACATAATAATAATATTATTACACAAGAATCATGGGATAGGTCCCAACAAAAATAGGAGAATTGATGAAAACAAAAAATCAATGCAAAATAGTCAATACTGAACCATTCAATTATTTTCAAACAAAACCTTAATTAAACGTGTAATTTACATTTCGGGGACATCTGGCTCATCGAAAATTTCTAAAAATGCATAAGTTATAAAAAGATAAAATAAAATAAGGTTGTTTTAGATACAGAAATGGTCATAGTCCTGGAGGTAGATTTCTTTTTTAAAATGAAAACAAGTAACAGATCTAATGAATACAAGCACTTGAGTTAAATATACACTCGGCATTTCCTTCACGGAGTTAGGATGCGCCGGAAACCTCGGGGTGCCGAGACTACTGTCTGGCTACTGGTCCAATATCCCATCATCACAAATATTGATGTCATTCAAAATCATTACAGTGCTTAACACTGCAGGACAGAGCGCCGCACAATCTCGGGCTCAGACAACTTTTTCCTGGTTATAGTCGTTTGCAACATTTAAGTTTCATTTTGATGCTGGTTGCCCCCACCCCCTCCTCGTTTAGCTGTAAGGTCGAGCACATCAAATACCAGGATTTGGAAAAATGTAAAAAGTATGAGAAAGGTCCAACACACAATCCCACATCCTAATCCCCCCCGCCTCCCGGAAAAACAATTTTCGGATTTTCGAATTTAGACAGTTTACTTTTTTGGCTTTTCACATTCTTTATGTTCAAATACAACAAATTCATGATGACAAAAATCACTATGGCTAATTTAAATTGGAAAAATATATGCAAGTGAGGTGTTTAATTAAAGTAGATGTATGCTGAATTTATTACAAATGGAGAAATGCACAGTAGAGTTCAATTAATTTTATGTTAGACCTAAGAGCAGATAAAAACACTTAAGATCAATGTACAGATGAGGGACTTAAAAGTACATGTATATTATTATGAAAAAACTAACAAAAATGCAAATACAATGTAGTATCAATTCTGAATTAAATATTTAAAAAAAAAGTTTGGGAAACTCTTCAAAAGATACATGTATATTGCAGAAGTACAACATAAAGGGGGAGGGGGTGGTACATTTCAAGAAGTGGTGTTCTTTAAAAGGCTTTCCATAATGACAAATAATGTATCATTTGCTTGCATTTATCAAACCAAATCTTGTATCCAAGAAAAGTTCTTTGAAAAAGCCATTTTTTTGGTTAAAATGTATAACAATTACTTGAGACCTTTTTGCATACTAATTCTAGGCAACTGTAAAAGAGTTGAACATTAATGTTAACTACAGTTGGATATTGTGATGAGATTTAAAACTTTTCACCCTTTAGATATAAATTCTTATAAAACAACACAAAGGATTGACCTTCACCTTTCTTCATCAGTCTGTGAATCATTCCTTTTTAAACTAAATTAAATCTGCATCTCACAAGGAAGCCCTAAAAACCCACTTATTTCTATCCCTGACATTTAAAGAAGTGCATGTTTAAAGTGACTTCATCTTGACTTCCGCTATTTTATTTGTCTCTGCTTTGCGAAGGAGTGTGGTTCTCATTTGAATAAGTTTCTTTTATTTACCAAGATTGACTAAAATTGGTCTAGTGATTCTGCAAATTAATAAAAAAAAAACCAAATGTTTACTGAACGAGATTTTGCAACACATTAAGAAAGAATGCATTGGTTTAGCAAATTCTTCTTCTTTTTCCCTTCTCTTTTTTTGACTTCCCTTAAAAAATTACATAGCTAAGAGAATGAATTGTGTATCAATGGTAGCTAAATCAGTAAATGTGTTTAGGTGACTTGACAGAAGATAGGAACACTTGGTGGTGTGGACTGACCACATTATCAGACACAGTCTGGTGTGACCTCAAGAACAGACTAGTGACCTCTCTAATAACAGTGACCAGTTACTGGTCAGACACCTTACATAATAGTTAACTGACATATGTACTAACAACAACCTGCGATAAAGTGCATTGTATACTGTCATACTTGCTTTTTAATTTGATTTAAAAATTTACACATCTACTGTTATATTTGTTTGCAAAAGTATGCAGTATTTGTCATATTCAATTAAATTTAGAATAAGCAACAAAGTTCTTAAATTTTTGTAATTTGTATGCCAAATTTCACTCTTCATTACAATAACTGTCATATGCAATTATTTTAGAATTTCATTTTAGGGCAATAAACTAAATTTTACACCATTTTATTTTTTTAGGTCTCCTAGAAAAATCATTAGGTCTAGGAAACATTCTGAGTTGTTTGTGAGCCCTTGTGCAATCCCTGGCCACATATTTGTACCTGATAAGCCAGCAGAGGTCATCAGAATCTCTACATGCTGTGGGAGAAAGCAGCTCACTGCTCTCCACTCTTAATTGGTGATATGATATTGAAGACAACTAAGTTTATCTTGGTAATTAAAATCTGGAGCTGCTTGTGTCTTTTATCTTGTTTATTTTGCCAAAATGATAAACCCAACTTGTTTCTCTGTTTTCAAAAGCATGGCTGATTTGTACATCGTGCCTTTTTCTGTCTTTTTTTTTTTTTTTTTTTTTTTTCTCTATTAATCTGTGGGTTTTCCATGATTAACAATATATTAGATATTTTTTGGAGACAAAAAACGGTTTACTACCTACCGGTACCCACCTTGAAAAATGTGGATCGGAGTTCATCAAACATAATATTTTAATGATGACCTGGGACACCTGTTGCATTATCATATACCACTGATTAAACAAACCTCAAATATATTAAAATAATAAAGCATTTAATCATAACAAATCATATCCAAGTATTCAAATATAATCTTTGCAAGATCATCTTTTAAAACTACTTCCTTTTTTGTAAAAAGAAAGGATTACTACAGGTCTTCCTTGATCTTGTAAAATTGGGGGGGGGGGTTGGAAACTGTAAAACTGAGATGATATTGATTTGAAGAATGGTGACAATTCTATTCAAAATAGTGCATTTTTTACAAAAGTATACATATCATTTCACCATGCATTGCATCATTATCTTCCAACTTCTCATCCAAAAAAGTATTCATTGATATAAAAGCTCAATTTATTAAAAGTTTAAATTAGAAAAGAAGAAGACAAGAATATTTACTGCAGCTTATGAAGACACAAGTTTCTTCTTTATCTTAACGTTTTAAAATGGACAGAGGGTGACAGTTGATTAATTGGTTTATAGACAAGACACTTTATTTATGCATGAAGTGTACTTAGCTCTTTCCAACAGCTCTATTAGACTGTATAATTCTATCATTTATCAAATTGTTTTTCTTCACTTATAAATTCGAACAATTGAACAGTATATGTACATTCAGCAAAAATATAGAAATGATAGTCCATTTTCTGATTATTATGCTGTGCATTTTTATTTCAATTTCCCTCAAAAATTACTGTCAAAATGGTTATTGTACCAATTTAAACTTTTTTTTAGAGCATTAACATGCACTATGACCTGACAATACATTGTGGGAAGTTTCTCTATGCCTCCATTACAGTGATGTACCTATATTCACACAGAATCAGTAAGCTCTTCTGTCCCATTGTCTATACCAGACAATGCTCTCATAAATTGTCAAACATCCACCAAATGTAATTGGTATACATGCTCTACGCTTTACAGGCAATACACAATAGCTTTGGGTACAAAAGATGATTTTACATTACAAGAATTGGTGTATGGTAATTAAATTACCCTTGAGCATTCAACAAAACAAAGGGTCTGATTAAATGACATCAATTAATTAATATCTCAAGATTTAGGTCAATTATAATTTGAGTGTTTGAAATGTCTCTAGAGTTCTTGCACCGAGGAACCCCTAATTGAAAAAAAAAATCCAACAAATTTTAAGTGTGATTTCCGCAAGCACTTGTTCAAACTAGTTAAAATTACTTTTATATTACAAATTCACTGACTGACCCTTGTCAATTAAAACTGGACAAACAAAGCTCTGCCTGAACAGATCAAAATAAAACCTTACTGAATAACTGATCAATTTCTGACTTTTAAACCACTGCTTACACTTGTGGCTGGAGCTGGGTGCGGATCTGAGAAATTGTCATTAGCCATAGGACCCATTCCAATGCAAGGCAGGAAAATCGCTGTTCTCGATAACAGTTACACTAAAACAAACAATGGTGTGTGCATATTCTTGAAATTAATCACTTCCGTCTTCTACTGCTGAAGTATATATTTTTTTGTCTGGGGGTGAAGCCTACACTTAACACACTACTGACCCCAGTGTAACTTAATGACTGTGTGTGTAGGCCTTATGCCTCAGGACACAACTTTCCTTATCTTCGGACAATCCCTTGTACCTGTGAAATATGCACATACTTACAATTAGATTTGTCTGACTCCCCGCTGACTCCCGGTTGGCCTTGGATTGCTTGGACGCTTTCTTTGCCTTAGAGTCCAGCCACCTTTGCCGATGGTTCAGAGTCTCGAGCGACTGATGCTCGTAAATATTATTAATTGTATTGTCGTAATAGGTATTGGAAGTGTTGTGATGGCGTCTGTATTCTTCAAAACGACGTCTTAACCGATTAAAAACATCTCGTTTTTTAGAAGAAGGAAAATCACCCATGCTATCCTTTCCAAACTTGGGATAAACTGAGACAACTTTGTCTCCTAAACATTCGCAGCATCAGAACGCTATGCAACGTCTCCCATTATTGAAATCACAGATCCGTGCGCCGATCACAGAACAAAAACAATGTGCGTGGTGTGTTGTCTCTGGTGTTTTCAGGGTTCCCGGAAACAGTTCCGATCACATCTTTGGACATCTCATCAATAAACAAATCTACCTCACTTCCCCTTTCCAATCAAGTGCAAATGATCCTAAATGTGTCGAAATAAGTTGTATTTATGATACGCTTTTTCTACTTAGGGCTAATCCATTGTAACTTATCAGGGGGAACAGCCTCGGTCGGCAAACCATTGACTAACTCGCTATCAGACAGGTCACGCGGCTAGCGTTTCACATTTTAAGCGTTTTGATTTTCGTTGTAAATGCAGAAATTAGAACAATTTATTTATCCCACGATAAAAAGTCTTTGTCTTTATTCTTTATGAGTTAATCGTTAGTAGGTGGGCTTTTATTTACTTATTATGACGCATGAAAGATCGGCTGTGGTCACGGATCAGTGATTAGTATATTGCAAGGTAAAAAGGGATATCGCGGATAATAGAAAGGTATTGAATGACTTCAGCGCGTCATTGTTCAGCTCAAGTTGGATTTAAAAATTCATCCAAATCACTAGCGGTGTTACAAAAATCAACAAATCTTTTGAAAGAAACAAAGTGTCGGTTGATTATAAGATTTAAACAATCCAGTTACTGAGAAATCCGCAACTTTTTAAAAATAACAAAGACCTCGGAAATCCAATATTCCTTCTCCAAGGGCCCAATTCACAGAAATTAAAAAGAACGGACAAGAAAAATTAAATGAATTTTTTGAACTCGGTATGAATTGTTTACTTCCTTTAGTTAGTTACATGTTTTCGGAAACGTCACTCTTGCTACATGTGTACTCGTATCCCACTTCCCTCTGACACATTTTGCGACTCCTTAAATAACTATCATGATCAACGCGGAGTACTCAACTTTTAAATGAAAAAAAATATTAATAAAAAATTCCAATGCTAACAATCCCCTTAAAAGTTAATTTAGATACAATTTAATTTATCAAAAATTTTAAAAGACATTTGAAAAACTACAAGTAATAAAATTCCAAAATAACCCTGTACAGAAGACTGCGGTTGAACACAACCATTTGAATCTTCCAACATGAAAGGTAGCAGGCAGAATAGCTTTGGTGCATGAACTTTTATGATTCAGGAAACATGGTTTTAATTCAAAGATAAAGTAACATATAGTTGAAATTTATGAAATTTCACATTAATATAAATTTATAATTTAGACATGATTAGGCATTAAAATTAGTGAAATATCTGAAACC
>PRKT01000053.1:631383-681313 GCA_003671525.1 Saccostrea glomerata
CTAATTCGTTATTTTACTATCAGACCATCTATTTTGCACATAATGACATAAAGTCATGAAGTACCATATACTCGTATGGCCTATAAATAATCATTTTCATTTAAATTATCCGTGAAACGCTGTATCAAAAATTTCTTTATACAAATAGTATTTCATTTTATTTGTTTATTACTTTGTGATTTATCGATTTTATTTGTGGGTTAATTCATCTATTTATTTTTAAACGTACCTGATGCGAAAAATCTACAAATCTACCCTCCTCTTTTTTTCGAAAAGATAAGTAAAAGATTCTAATTGTTTATGAATTCTAATTGATTTTCTAGTTTAAAATTGAAAACCTGTAAAATGAAGGATCCATCCTTCAAGTTTCTGACGTGTATTTGCTTCGCACGCACTAGGAAAATTAGTTACCCCCCCCCCTCCCCACCCCCACCCACGAAAAGTTTGTAAATATAGTATTTTGTCGTTTATAGTTAATATTTATGGTGCATAAAAATTGAAATACATGTAGGTCAGATTTTCTATTATAGTGATATATACATGTACATGTAAATGCATATACTGACCAATCAGCACATGTGAATGAACCGCTTCGAAGTCAACGTGTTTTTAAACTACATTTACGCTGTTTCAGTTAAAAGGTATCACAAAGACTGATAAACTTTTCGGCAAATGTCTCCGAATGTGTCTATTTCCTTTCTTATGTCAAGTTAATTAATGGTAGAAACAAAACAAAACCTTTTACATATTTCTTATTACGTGACAAATGTTGAAAAACATATGCTTCGAAAATATTTTGCCTCGACCAATCAGATACAGGTATAGTGCCAAATTAAATGACCCGTGATGTCCATCTCGACTCCTTTCCTTTTATTCTTACTCACTGTGTTGTATTATGTTTGAAATTTGTCAGTTATGGCATTTTCAAAAGAATAATGATTTTTTTAGTTTGAAAAAAAGCACAATTTTTTGTATATTATTTTGACATTTTTCCGAAAGTCGATTTCAGCAAAGTCGGAAAACCCTCTTTCTTAAACATTGCAGCTATTGATCTTTAAAAGTTCTCTGCATCCCTTATCTTATATGTGTAGAGTGCAGTGCACCCTTTAAAAATCATGGGGTCAGTACTGTATTAAAAGAATATGCTTCTAGCTACGGACAAAATTTCTGTTCAGTGCACGAATTTAAAGTACATTCTTTTTTAACTTCTCCATTATACCGTATCAACTTGATACAAACAAGTTTAAGAAAATTATCAATACTTCGTGACGATTGTCACATTCTATACAACCTGCACTTAATTATTAAGAAATAATAAACCAACAGATTGTCACAATTAAAGCCTATATCCTGTGTATTTACATCTATCTCATGCCAGTGAATTACACCGGTTTTAAACACCTGTGTCCTGTAAACACGGCTAAACCAGCTGTACAACGCACCATTATTTTTTATAAGTTTCACTTCAAATAAACAAAATGATGAGTAAACTGTTTTACATAAATTTCCGCGGGTCGTATCACTGACATTCTGCAATAAGATCCAGCTGTTTTGAATAGAGAACTTTTTTTTAGTATAATCAATATAACATTCTACTATCATGTTGCTTGCATCAGCAATAATCAAATATTGGTATTATTTGATTCCCTTCCGCTGATTGATCGAGTCTGTTCGTACGTTTTCCCGTAGGATATTATGCTCCCCCTCCCCCACACCCTTTGTGACACCGTTACTTATAACAAAGTCACACGAAATTTAGCTACCATGCCCATATATTCCAATATCTGGTATCATATTAATTCTTACTATACTGTATGTAAACTACTTCCCATATATACGTTAAAACTATAATACCCCGGATCCATTGTGGTCCCCGCTTAACCCAGGAATTGAACAAACTTGAATTTATACTTCTTAAGAAGGGCTCCACATCGATTCACTTTATTCACTTCATATCAATTTGACTAATCATGACTTTACTGTCCGTCAGAAAACTATTTTGAAAAGAATTTTCCCTTATTGGAATTTCTATGTACAACTTTGACCCCCCCCCTCCATTGTGGGCCCGCCCTATCAGGCCAGCTATTAATATAAGGAACTTATTGAAGCTAAGAAAATTCATCAGGAAGGCGAGAATTAGATAAATTTCGGGACAAAGTGCAAGGCTAATTATTAGAGGAAAGGTATTTAAAGTACATGTAGTTCCAATAACTTATATTTTGCAAAATTACTTTCTTCTAAATTAATTTGAAAAACTTCCAATTGCCAACAATTGACAAGAAATTTTTATTCCTTCATTTTTTTTCTGTACAATCGGGCTTCATTCCCTCTCATGAGCTAAGAAATTTAATGTTTGACATGTTAACACATCTATCTTTCACCCTTCGTTTTAAGAATTTAAACTCCCCTTTTCCCAAGGATGCTTCGTACCCAGTTTGGTTAAAACTGGCCGAGTGGTTCTTGAGAAGTTGAAAATGTGAAAAGTTTAAAGACGGACGGACGACGGACAACGGGTGATCCGAAAAGTTCATTTGAGCTTTCAGCTCAGGTGAGCTAAACATAGGTGACTTAAATACGCCTCCGTTGACATAAAAAGTACCAACGAATGCTCTGCGCCGAGATAAAATAAAATAAACACAAATTTGAAACAAGGAAAATTATCCTTTGCGAAAGAAAATCATATAAAATCACGATTTGCAATTTTGTATTTTTCTGAATACTACATACCCTGAACTAAAGGCTCATGGGATAAAAGCTCACCTGAATGTCTTTAGCATTGCATTTCTGTAGAGGATTTATCAGACTTTTATTTGATCCTTTTCTTAGCCAATTCTATCCCGAATTCATACTTTTTAATAGAAAAATATCTAATCGAAAAAAGATTTTCTCTACATGAAATGTACATATAAATATATCGTCTTTTAGTGTAGGGGTGGGGAAGAGGTTGGTGCTTGCTTTATTACCGTGTTTGTTGCAAGTCTGAAAGTACTTAATCTATTTAAACACCATGCATAATGAAACTTGACTCAACAGAGCTTAAACACTGAGGCAGTGCTAGCGCACTCAAACTTTTAATAGTAGCATTAAATATTTATGAACCTATTTAAAGTTCAGAGGTAGTCCAGATGTATAGGTTCCTGGAATTGTTACCATTTCTTGCTAAACATAACCTGCAGTACTATCAAATCAAAGGTTGATTTTTTTTAATTTATAAAACGTAGAAATTCGTGGGTGGCGGGTTGCTTTAGGGATTTCTGAGCGGTTTGTTTCACTGTATTGTTCTAGCTCTCTCATTACATCGACAAATAAAACACTCCTTTAATCAAAGATGGTCAGGTATGAAATAAATGACTGGATTGTGAACTCCCAAAAGATTGATTGATTGTATGTTGTTTGACGTCCCATTCAAGAATTTTTCACTCATAGAGACGTCACCATATACCGGGGAAGGGCTTCAAATTTGACCTTTATTCACCTCTTAGGGCCATTGAGCAGTGAGGGGTCTTTATCTTGTCAACGTCTGCCGTGACACGGGGTCTTGATTATTAAGGTCTTATTCGAAGGACCCAAAACTTTCACTTCAAATAGCCGAGTGCCGTACCTTTTTTTATCGACTTAAATCAGTCTTGGCCGAGATTCGAACTCGCAGTCTCCCGATCACGGAGCGAGCGCTCTATACCGAATGAGCTACATGTACCGTGAAGGGTAAAAGATATTTACACATGATTTATTCTTTCTTTTAAAATGTATGGCGTTTTTAACAGCTTTGCAACGAAAATCTATGCGTTCTACTGCAGTATATACGTGTCTGCACGCCATGCAAAAATTCAAGATTTTATTTCGCCGAATCAGCGACTGATTGATTCCTTGAATAATTTTTATTAAAACATCTCAAGTTCAAATCAGAATTATCATGATAAAGTACATTTATGATTTATTCAGGTAATTTGGTTTCCTGTGACAAGTTAAAAATTTTTTTTGACAAACGTGTGTTATATGGATAAGTAATGTAGTCTGTCAGCGATTGTTAGCCAGAGCGATGAAATTTCCGTCAAATTACACACGAACATGCGTAAAAGAAAGTACGATTAAATTATAGTGTTTGGTTTTTATTTTTAGGCATTAAAGACATTGGTTTAGATCAGCATTCAGAATATTGTGTATCTTTGGAATGGACGTGCTTTCCGCCTTCAAAGACCTACATGTTAATCATTATATGAGACGATGCAAACTCCGGCCGTGGGCCGTATACAATACACCACACTTTTTCTTAGAAATATAAGTTTTCCGGTATCGTTTTTGAAAACTAGTCTCTGCAATCCCTTTGTCGGTTTCCTGAGAACGCTCAATAACTGGTAAGGTACGGAAATCGTTAACAAATTAATGTTAGATTGGACTGGGATGATGTTATTAACCATATCGATTATTTCAGCCGCAAAAGGAGAGATCGGGGTAAAAGATATATAAACTACACAAAATGAGAAGATCTTAATATATAAAATGTCCAAAGCAGTATCAAAAATTTTCAAAACTGTATGCATTTCATTTTACTATTCATTTTTACACTCTTTCATACGAAAGCCTACAAGGGTCAAATTAGAAAATGAAGAAAAAAAATGAAGTCGTAATAACGACTTTTTATCTCGTAATAACGACTTTTTATCTCGTTATTACGACTTTTAATCTAGTAATAACGACTTTCTTAAGTCGTAATAACGACTTTTTATCTCGTTATTACGACTTTTTATCTCGTTATTACGGCTTTTTATCTCGTTATTACGGCTTTTTATCTCGTTATTACGACTTTTTATCTCGTAATAACGACTTTTTAAAGTCGTAATAACGACTTTTTATCTCGTAATAACGACTTACTTAAGTCGTAATAACGACTTTTTATCTCGTTATTACGACTTTTTATTTCGCAATAACGACTTTTTATCTCGTAATAACGACTTTTTATCTCGTAATAACGACTTTTTATCTCGTTATTACGACTTTCTCAAGTCGTAATAACGACTTTTTATCTCGTAATAACGACTTTTTTTAGAAAGTCGTAATATCGATGTAAAAAGTCGTTATTACGAGATAAAAAGTCGTTATTACTACTTAATTTTTTTCTTCGTTTTCTAATTTGACCCTTGTAGGCTTTCGTACTTTCAAGAAAACGGTCTCGAATTTCCCTGTAAGAACTATTCGTTGGAGAATATCATTTAGATAATTGTAATTGCTGACCACTTTCAAATGAACTCTTTATATGCAGAGTTGGTGACTTTTGAAGTGGTGTAAATACAAAGTATTCCTAATATCTACTGACAGTCGTGACAACCCACTTGTTACCTAAAAAGAGTCGGAAGAAACCGCATTCTGGTTCCAGTCCACCGAGGACCAATCACGTGTCTTTTCCTTTGACTGTAATCATTACTGTAGTTTGCCGCAAATAAACTTGATTATTCACATGAAATAAATCGGTGCGATTTAAAGATACACATCATAAACTTACTTATTCGTGAAATTAAAATTAACCGAGATGTTAATTTATTTGACGAAGTTACATTGTCAATTATGTTTATTTGTTTGTTTGGAAATTTTAATTTGTTTTTGTCGCTTTTTTCTAGCTACAATATATAAAATTTAATGAAAAGTACTTTCAGGCAAAATTGGAATGCAAGACGAAACTTCTGTGAATTTAACCTAACAAATATTCCGGATTCGCATGTCCTTTTGTCTGGAGACGCAAGATTGAGGACAAACAAAAGCGGATACACAACGTCCTACAAGACATTAACAAATATTTTTGGAAGCGGCGTTAAGTTTCTTCTGTTTTCTGTTTTGTTTTTTGTAGTGTTTTTTTTTTTTAGTTTTTTTTTTTTTAAATAAAAAGGGGGTGTAACTCTTACATGTAGTTCCCTGTGGATTGAATGATGGTCGCCTGTACTGACGAGATTAACACACAATCGATGCAGTGTTCCAAATATTTTACTGTAAAATTGATTGAAAGATCGCAGGGGCACTTGAACTAAAACACAATATCTTTTGAAGCTCGTCTCTGTTTGGTTAAATGTCGCAGGTCAGATCAAACTTTAGAGGATCGGGCGGGTGACACAAGGCTTTCAAGAATCAAATTGTGTCCTTATGAAATCTAATGCCCTAAGTCAACACAGTCAATTACAGTCTCTTATTTTTCGTATGCAACAACATGATTTAGAACAATGTGCAGACGATAATTTAGACAACTCGCGGCGCGTCGGGTATGCACAGTGGGTTGCAATGTTAACGCGCTTTCGTTCAGTCTTTATCAACGCACATTCTCTTCTACTCCCAGACTTAAAAGGAAGACACCCGTGTCGGCGCTGATGGTTTTTTATTTCTTGAGAAAGTGCTGAATATGCACGTCCACAGAAGTCAAGAGTCTCTGATGATATTGCGACGCGACGAAAAGCTCCATAACTAATGAACGACAAGCATTTCAATTTTTCGCATAACTTAATGAAATTCAAAGCCCCCGGGTTTTTTCTCACATGGAAATCTTCATTTTAAAAAATTCAGTGTATTAAAAATAAAGTCAACAGGCATCTCAGACGTGGATTTAAAATAATAATTTAGAAAAAAAGGAACATAGTTCACACTACGTCTTTCCCACTTTCGCTAGCCAAGAGTCTGATTCGTAAAGGACATCTGGAAAATGGTTAGTTTTTTGTGTGAATTTTGTTGTTTAACGTCCCTCTCTAGAATTTTCCACCATGCAAGATTAAAACATTTTACTCGGCACTCTGGGCCATTGAACAGTGAAGGGTCTTTTTGTGTCAGCACCTACTGCGACATGGAACCTTGGTTTATAAGATCTCATCCAAAGGATTGGTCTCCGGCCAAGTCCCGCAGTGGAATTGAACCCGCGACTCGGGATCAGACACATTAACCACCGCGCCGCGCGAGCGACCGGTCGCGGGTAGTACAGATGCGTTCGTACCGTGCTCATTTAATATACGAACTGCATGGTCAATTCTTTTATGTTAGGTATAGTTTATCTTCAATAAATTTTTTTAAAAAGTTTAATGGTGTTACTTTCAATAGCAGGTTACCTATGAACTATCGTAATCAACCAAAGATCTGGCTCGCACACAAAGGGGGATAATCTAAATCAAGTTGCTGTTCTACGGAATAAGGCACACATTTTCAATTAATAATCACATAGCTTTATCATTTTAAATCAGTACCTCTACATGCTAAAAAAAATTAAAATATATAAACCAACAAAACGTTTATATATTTATACATCATAAATCCCTCACTTGATCATATTGCCACTAAATTGTTTTAGAGTGTACACTTAGACAGAATCACAGAATCCCTGCACTCCATTGCGATTTATGTCTGTAGAGAATGCCTATTATTTTCAATAGTTCCCAAGGCAGTACATGTTATAAATCTATGAGGAGAATGTTATACTGTATTTAGCTCCACCTGTCATGACTTCCTTTTAGCTCTGTTATACTGGGAGAAGGGATTCAGTTTGGCGATCATAGATGGAGCTTCCTTTGTTTCCTCTTTCGGTTTTTCTATTTCTTCCATAATCTGTTCCCATCTGTTTTCTTTTATCACTGCAAAGAAATTGAACACACCATAATGTGAAATCAACCAAAAGGGTCCATTCTCAGATAAACATCCCTAATTTCCTTTCACTTCCTGCGATACTATCAAGAATCAGGTGACATATTACTTTTGGCATTGTGCCCCAAAAACACTAGCCCGATACCTGAAGACTACTAAAAATTTGGTCAGGCTAGTGAGCACTAACTTGATCAGAATTTTGTCAAAACAATAAAACATTAATAATCTTGATTAATTTTATGACTTTCTCAAAGACTTTGTAATCTTTCTCTCCATGCCTGGTTTGCTCATACAATCTGCTTGGAATGTAAGTCTTTCTGTCACAAAACACTGCCCAATCCTTGATCAGATAAGCTCAATATTTTGTAACTTTTGTTTTCATAACCTACATTTGTTTCATAATCTGAACTAAAGGTCATAACTTAAAGGTAAAGGTCATTGGACAATAGGATAGTTAACCACAGAAATTAGATTACCGGTATATCATAAGAAAAACTTATAAATGTCCATTATTTCTTTTCAAAACTATGCAGAGTAGGCATCAATTGAATCAATCTTAAATCTACTCATCCTCAAGTAATTTAAAAAAAAAAAAAAAAAAAAACCCTGAATATTGCAAACTTATTTTGCTACAAATATGACTACTTACAGTGAAGCTTGAGGACTAGGTTTTCTTCATACAGGTCTTTGAGTGGTTTAGGTTGATTTTCTGGCTCCGCCTTCTTTGCTTCCTTGGCTTTTATTAATGCCTCTGACACAGTAAGCCCCACCCATTCTGCCTCCTCTGCCTGCAAGGGTCAAAGGTTAAATCATAGACAATGAATCTTTACCATAGAATAATGTTATACAAGTATATAAATACATGTATAGGATCTCACATGATTTGTAGTGGAATATGATTTTTATCCAAAGAGTTGTGTGTTTTATATCCCCAAGCCTTGGCGAGGGGATAAAAACACACAATGAGTTGGATAAAAATCATATCCAACTACAAATCATGTGAGATTCTTTTTATCCCAATATTTAACACTGTTTTTATATAGGACTCCACATCATTTTACTTCATTACTCTAACAAAAACCCATTGTGACGTTACAACTGTGGGATACGAAAATGATATCATATGAGCTATATCAAAGGGATAAAGAGTTAAACATGGAATAAAATGTTTTCTGTACAATGTAAGTGTTATAAAAGTACTGGTATATAACCTCCACCAGCAAAAAGTGTCAGGAAGTATATTTTGTAATACTGTAATAATTACAGAAATAATCGAAATTATATGCACAACATGTACTGTGTCAAGAATAAAAGGTTAAAAAAATCTTTACTTTCATCATTTAATCTGTATTTGTATATGTACTTTAATATCAATTTGTACTCACTGGTATATTGAACTCGTGATATTTGTGTAATATCCTTTCTTGTTTCTCTTTGTCATTTGGATAACAAGTTTTGTTGGCAAGAGCTAGCAACATTTTTCTCCTAATTTTCATGGCTAGTAGAGAGTTTAAATCACGCTCATGTGTCTGAAGCAGAAATAAAATTCTAATTTAACAAATGAAATTAAAGCTGATTTTACTTTACATATTATTTCAAACTGTGAATTCAGTACCGTATTGATCATTATTAACTAAAATAAAGATTAAGCAGTTCCTCATATTTACATCAAGATAGGAATAATAATATAGCAATATAGTCATTTCAATGCTCATTTCAAGTGTTTGCAAAAATTGAGAGGTTAAATGGCATTATTTTATTCAATTGCAACAGCAATCAAGTCTGTAGCATACTTATTACAACATATTTACAGTATTTCTTTATTATCACAAACAATGACTTCTCAAATAAATTGGTATGTCAAAGTGTCAAGTTGGCAGTCCTGAATAACTTTTCTTAAGATTTTTAACTCTAGCCATCTTAAAGCCTCACATATCTCAAACTTTAATCTTTGAGATAAGGTTTTACTGTGTTTGGATTGACCCTGCCCCTAGCAAAAAATAAATATAGCAGTCCCTGTTTGCAGAGTTAATGCTTTTGATTTTATCTATGATTTTCTGATATTTTTTGAATATGACAATTGCAAACATGTGAAATTTAGTCCACTGAACATTACCTATCATGAAAAGTCCAAACTTTTACTTTAATAGCCAAACAAGCCGAGAATTTGTGAGGGAGAGAAAAATCATGAACATTTGAACAGTGAAGAAAGAGGACTCTGTGCTAAATCTGAATCCTTTCATGTAGTTAGCAAGTAAATTATCATACTTACTTTTAGAATATAATTATCAAAGCCATGACATTCATCGATTAAATCTAGGACTCGCATCGTCATTGATATCTCAAACCATTTGTCCAGAATTTCACTATACACAGCTCTCTTACAAACGAATGGCTTCCACAGCTTAGGTAATCTAGGGTGAAAAAAAATCAGTTTTTAAATCAAGTGACCAGAAATCTCTGAAGAAACTGTAGCTTAAATGGTTTATAATTCAACTAGAAAAAGACAAGAGGTCTTTTGGGCAAAAATCAGTTCAGCATTTAAAGTTTTAGTGTTCCCTATCTAATCCTAAAGAAGGGGGGTCTGATTTGTACAAACTTGAGTTGAATCTACAATAACTATAATATAAAGGATGGTAACATATTTCTTTGACTAACTATGGTTTTTTTCCTATCCGTTGAAACTTTCATTGTGGTGCCACTCTACCTTTGGGGTGATGATTTGAACAAATCTCAATCTATACTACTTGAGGATGCTTCCATATACATGTAAATATGACCAATATGGCTTTGCTGTTTAGAGAAGATTTTTTTTAAAAATTCCCTAAGCATCCCTATGTTTAACTTTGTCCATCCATTATGGTCCCACTCTACCCCAGGGGGTCATGATTTGAACAAATCTGAATCTACTCTACTTGAAGATACTTCCAAATTGACAATAAGCAAGTGAGATAAAAAACATCTCACATGAGCCTTTTGCTCAGGTGAGCTAAAAACTACAGGAACAACATTCAATAAGATTACCCATGATTGTACAGACCTATTTTTCTGCCTGAGATGAGCCTTGTCCATCTTGTAGCCCATGACAATTCCTTCCCCACCCCACAGTTCTTCATTGGCTTCCTGGGGATACAATGCAGGAATCGGAACATTCTGGATTTTATTTCTACAATTTTCATATGATATTGGTTAAAAATCTGATTCAATCAGTTTGTGTTTGTGCAACAAATTAAAAGTGATAAACCATAAAATAAGCCATACCTAAAAATTCTTTTTTAATAATTTGCTATTCCACATTCTAATTTTTTAAATTTCTGCATTAACATTTTTACTCAATTTAAATTACATTTCAACTGTATATATGTGATGATGTCTCTATATGAGTAAAAATTCTAAAAAGGGACATAAAACAACACACAAACAATCAATCAACAATTGCAAATACCAAATGGTTTGAATATTTTGCATATAATTTTAAAGTTTAAACTAAAAAACAAAACTACACCCAAAAAAATGTGAAACCCATTTAAATGTTATATCAGTATATAGGCCTATCAGTAAATCATGCATATTGATATGAAAAATGTAAACATGTATATAAAGACAAGAACATGTGGAAAAACTAGAAACTAGATGTTATTTACGGTAATTTGGTTAGTTTATGAATGCCAAAAGTCCCAGTAGATGGTACATAGTGAACTGGGATTGGTTCTTTATTCATGAACTCCAGACATCTCCTCTTATAGTGTTCAGGAAGAATTTTTTCTGCTTTCTCATCCCACAGGTAACTGTAGGCTGCTTTTTCTACAAAATATTCACAATAAAGCATCCGTGACAGTCATACCGGTAATTTATGATAATTGCTATACAGGTTTCATGTTATCATGAAATAAGAAAAAATAAATATTGAAACTTTAGGAATTCATTTTACTTATTTGAAACAGTCAAAATCGAATAATTGTTGTTTACATCAATGTGTATATCAATTAAATTACTTGTAAAATATGATTGAAAATGTGCAATGACTTTATTTACATATACCAGTACTTCCGGTCTAATCTATATGGTAGGATATTGATGATTGGAACTGAAAATTCCAGAATTTATTTACTTTCAATCTCTCGAACCCCTCGATCTCTTGAACTTTTCTTGCAGTCCCTTAAACTTTGAGAGATTGATAGTAACCTGTTGTAAGAGTTATCTTCCTTTGTTTGTCACACTTCGTATGCGAACCAGTTTAATTGTGTTATCATTATGCAATTCATTACCGAAAGTTTTAAGTTCATGTATTAGTACTTAATTAAAGTGACAATTTAATTAAATTGGCATTGGAGAAATGGAGAAAGTTTTGACAGTTATGAGGCAGAAAACGATCAACATCGTCTATAAGAATGTTAGTGAAAAACTCAGTACAAAACTGTCAAAGCATACCAGGTATGAGAAAAGAAAAAAAGGCCCAAAACTATACTTTTAAACAAATAGCAGATATCATGAAAATAGCTGAAATATGATAGCAATTTTACGTCTCTATATGAAAGAAAGTATTATTCTGGAACGGGACGTAAAACAGCATACAGTCATTCAACAGATTGTATGGTACGTAGTACTTAATGGCAGGTGGTTTTAAATGTCACCAATATTCAAAATAACAATTCTAGGCTGAATTTTTTTTTGATTTAATATGAATATAAAGTGCTGGTAGGGCAAGTAAAAATTGAAGTAGGGCAAGTGAAATTTGACCACACACTTGCCCGTGGGCAAGTGCTTGAAAAATCTATTTGTCAGCCCCTGGATCCAAATGATTTTTTTCCAAGTTACACTGGACCCACAATTCATCGCTTGTTCAAGCTATGTTTACACGAGAATAACAACAAAAATTCTATCAAAAAAAAAAAATAAATAAACTGGCCTTGATTAAATCGACAAATTGCAGATAAATAAAAATTGAACATTCTTCACTAAAGTCAGCAAAGTTCAGGCTTTGATGTGGCAATGTAACTTACATATGATGCCGTGTGATGTCAGAGTCTAGACACAACAAATGTCACATGTGATTTGACAAGCCAAAACTAAATAAAAACGGAATAAGTAACTGCGCTCGCCCTAAGGCCTAACAGTCGCACCATCAACATTTTATGCTTCAATAATGGATTTCAGAACTGCTACTTTTTCACAAATATGCACAAATTTAAGGTTGTTGAACATTCCGTTCCATCTTCTTGAAATATTTCTGTGAACCAAGTCCAAAGAAAGGAAAGAGCGTCACATAATTGCAGCTACTTTGTTGTCTGAAAACGTGAGACTGAGATAACTCGAGCTGACAAGTAAACATGCTTATTATTTAAAATTTTGAGATAACACTCACTAGTTCTTGGAAATCTCATATTCTTGATACAGTTATTCCGTAGAATAAACGTTGCTGTTTTTGAAGAACTCATTTTTAAGTATATAGAAATATCGTCGATTTACAAGGGCGCAGACATGTTGAAGGTGTGTGACTAAATCGTACTATAAAATATTCGTATTAAACGAATTTATCAGAAATTACCACTGAAATACCCTAGAATAGATAAAAGTCAATGATATAGTTTTTTGATATATTTACTTATACTCTATATTTTTAATTATATTTGTATCAATTTTGTGTTGTACAAATAATCAAGTTGGTATTAAGAATAGTTTTAAGTACAAAATATCTAAAAAGATTTAAAATGAAATGCTGGTAAAATGGGTAAATCACTGTATTTCTAAGGCACTTCAGATCATGCATTTATGGATTTCCATTTATTTCCATTCGAAGTTTTTCTCTTAACCTTCTTTTAATCGTCAAACCCTGGATGCATCTTGTCGTCAACCAACCTATAAACAACATGGCGGAGCAAGCTTAACATAAACCCATTGTCAGAATAAACAAGGCGCATCCAGATAATTTGACAAAGGTAAAGGTCGTATCCACATAATTTTGATAAAATGTGAAACAAAATAATTACTGAATTATTCGAATTTTGACCATCAGGTGGAAATATAATCTAAAATTTACCTTTGCCAACTGAACAAGTGCTCGATTTTAATTTTAAAATGTTAAAACTAGCTATAGATTATTTGCAGCAGTGTTGTATTGCATTAAATGTGTATGACAGGAAATAGGATATACAGAACCTATGATGTAACTATATTTCGTCCAAAGATCAATGAAAATATGCTTGCTGTCTGCACATGTTTTTATATTTTCATGTAAAAAGAATGTGTCATGCAGTGATGTGTTGTACAGTACTTAATATACTGATTCTGATAAGAGATCATTAGATTAATGACATTATCTTATGCTGTTTGTTGCAGATAAGGGCTTCATTATGCCAGGAAGAGAGTTACAGCCCAGTAACAAAAATGGAACAGGTTCTTTTAAATTTGGAACAAATCGACAAGTGGAGCTCACCCTTCGCAGGGAGCTGGATGACATGGCAAAAAAGTCTCTGAATGAAATAGCTGTTAAAAGAGAAGAAAGACTTAAACTTCCACAAAGTGAAGAAACTGTCACAACAAAGTAAGATTTTTGTTTGCTCTGGCTCTGGCTCTGGAGTAAAAAAAAAAAAACCTTTAGATGTTCAACCTAGCCGTTACAGATAATGTTGACATCAGAAAATTTTCATACTTATGAATGTTGAATGTAATATATGTATTTACCTTCCATCTAGGAGACTCCAGCCTTCATTTGAACCAGAAAGACGTAAAGAAAAAAGGAAAACAGAGCCTGTATTCCATGATGACATTCTTGCAAAAGCAGCCAAAAAAGTAACTATTATATTTTCAATGAAACACATCAAGCATGAATATTTATTTATTTGTACAGCTACATCATCTATTTTGCTGTTGTAGGACCCACAGTTTATTTTAAAACCAGTGACAGAGCCTCCCTATAACCCTCTTGACAAATCTCAAAATGTGGACCCCAAAATCGCTAGAGTACACTCACGAAAACTGCCTTTCTGCAAAGAAACAACAGTTACCACAGAGGGTATGTATTGAACAACAACAATTTTTATACTTAACTGAAATCTATTTAATTATTTGAAATTCTTTCTTTTTTAGTTAGATTTTAACGAAATCTGATTTTATTTTGTAATGATATTTTATTACGAATGTTAGAAATATTATTATGTTTGCAGACATGAAGAAACCCAAACTTTCCTCTGTAGGAATCATACCAACCAGGTCTAGGTAGCACAACAAATCATACAGATTAATTATATTTGAAATATTTTTTCAACTCTATTCTCACCTTTAAGTCATTCCTCTCCCATAATCTATTTGTATGTATCCACTTCTTTGTATGATTTACAGTGTCAATGTTCCTGGTCTTAAGGTGGTTATGGAAGGAAAGCCTGCCCTGACATCAGAAGATTCGGCCCTGGAACAAATGATGCAGGTTTGAGTTTTCTTTATAAAATGACAAAGAGTACATTAATCTATTTAAAATTTTCTTACAATTATTTCTTTTCCTCTATGTTTCTTTTCTTTTCCTTTTTTTAATGGATGGACAAAGAAGTACATTAATTTCATTAAATGGTTTATTTTCTTGAAATTAAATTTTATTTCTTCCTTCTTTAACTTTTTTTTTTGGTTTGTTAGAGGTTCTTAAAGCTCTAGATAAATCTATTTTTCTGCTTTGCTTTAATCCTTTATACTGTGATTTTGGTTCCCTGTTGACAGGTTAACTCTCCGGTAAGCATGATTGGTTTTTGGTTTTAAGATGAAGCCCTGTCTTTTTAAATGCAAGAGATTGTATATGTTTGCTGATTAATGAATTTATGCATGGTTAAAATACTTTAACAGAATTCATAACACAAAATAAATGTCAAAAGCATGTATGATGAATGATAGAAATAAGCAGACACCTTTCACATATTGTAATTTTCCACTATTATATCACAAGTTACTGGTTGATGGAGGAATAGCTTAAAGCATGAACCTTACTCTCTAAATCCTGTGAATTTCACATACTATCATTCCAATAACAGCGTGTCACTTTGCTTGATCGACCGTGGTAAAAATTTCACAAATTGATTACCATATCATTCATCGATTGGATGTTTGGTTTGAATGAAATCAATACTACTTTGCATATAAAAACAGAATTCAACAATACCCAGATAACACTGACCAATCGTATTGAATAATTATTTTCCAGCGCGGCATTTGTACCCACCGGCAACACGTGGTCGTTTACTGTTCACCTAAAAGCACGTGTCAAATTTGTTGTGATTTCGACCGAATGTAGTTAAATTTGATACGTATGAGAATATTTAAAGCATGAAATAAGTAAGGCTATACTTTAAAATTAGTATAATAAATAAATATTATAATGCACCGATCAATTCTATCATTATAAGGATAAAGACTTGCTTTGTCTCTCCACATGTGATTATTGTTTACTGCATTCTCGTGAACAATCATTCAACACGATTGGTCAGTATTGTAAGTGGTATTGCTGGGTTCTGTATTTCATATGCAAAATTGTATTGCTTTCATTGAAATCAAACATCCAATCGATGAGTAATATGGTAATCATCATGTGAAACTTTACCATGCTTGATCAAGCAAAGTGACACGCTGTTATTGGAATGATAGTATCTTTGCATGATCTGAACAAGTGTTGATTACTTGATATGATATTTGCCAACTATAAAAAAAAATCATCTCTGAAAGCAGCACATTGACTGCAATCATTGAAAACTTCAAAATTGAAACTCGCTTGATTTAAAAAAAATAATTTTTGTTTTTCCAAGCTCTTAACCATATCAAACGACGTTACTTTGTTTCTCATATAAAGGTAAAACTTACAAACTAAGCATATTTCAATATTGATGTCACAGATTTGTATTGAAATATTGTTTACATTTACAAGGCTATCAGAATATTAACATTCATTAATTTATTAATGTAACCTTGAATTAAAGTTAACTTAGTCAAGACTATCAATCTTACAATTGATTCCATGTCATCAATAATTTGATGGTAAATTTGACCTGATTTTTAACACTAATCTTAAACCTTGTGAACCAAGTAATAGTGATTTATAATTTGTTACCTTCTATCTAATCCAGATTGAAATAATTCAATTTAGTTAAAAAACTTGGCTCTATGATGTATGAAATATAATGATATTTAAATTATAGCCAGTCAGTATTTATACAGTTTATGCTGATGACCTCATTTGTATATGAAGCTCTTATGACAATCCACTGTAGGCTAATAAGATGCGAGCTTTCACCCCGTTGACCCCAGAACAGGAAACTCCCAGGGAGACACCAGTCCAGACAGAGAGAGAGGAGGAGGAGGTGGACGATGGCGAGGAGACGGAGAAGAAGCCGGCCATACTGATGTCTGAGGGGACGCTACAGAGGGTGGCCTTCAAAGAGAGGCCCAAACCCCCCGTCCCATTCTCCTCCCTCAAAAGGACACAGAGGAGAGTTGGTAGGAGTTAATTGTGTAGATTTCATACTTCAAATTCATAATTAATAAATTAAGATAAACATGTGTCATATAATTTGAAAAAGAAATTGCAAGAATGGGAATTCTGCTAAAGCATTTTTGTTTCAAATATACAGTTCTTGGAATCATACAACTTTTAAACTTTAATTTGTTATAGTAGAAAGTGCTCTCAGTGTGGCTACCTCCCTAAAAAGTGAAAATAACCTCCTGCCTGATGAGAATGTTTACAGTCGCTATGACGAAGCTATTGCAGGAATTGACGATGATCTTCAGACAGCTGTCAGTCATCAGGAATCAAAAGAAGAGGGAGGCAGGGCTGCCAGTGCCCTATCGGTATGTGTCAGGGGTTAACAGTGCCCAACAACTGTATAGAAAGGTTGGGCCTCTATTGCTGTACAGCTAGAGGTGTCCAGATTTTTTATCAGTTGAACTTTTACCATTATTATTAGTAGTCAGAGTTACAAAAAGTAGACTAAATGTGTTTATTATTAAATTATAATCATATATGAGGTGAATTGACTGACCCATTGAGATTCATATTCACAGTATCACAAAGAAAATTTGGAGATACATGCTGCAAACTAATTGCAAAATTTTCCAAATCGGTATCTTAGACACATGCTTATTTGAAGTTATCTACTGATATCATGCCTTTTATTTTATTTTAAGGCCAAATCAACCAAAGATCTATTGGAGGAGGCCAAAAAAATTACTAAGCCTGGGGCAGAGCCAATGTGGAAACTACAGGGCAAGAAATCTCCACGGAAAAAGGACGGGAAGAAAGACACAAAGAAAGACAAGAAAGTTCAAGGTAGGGAAAAGTAAACTGCCTAAAGCAGATAACTGATATCGAAATCTTAATACAGCAGTGCATTAAGACTTAAGATTTTCAGTCTTTTAATTTTTCAGTCTTTTAATTTAATATGTTTATAATAAATATTTATTATTTATATTATTTCTATTAAATAATATTTTGTCTTTAAATTGAGTCATTAAATACTATACAACGTACTTAAATAGATGGAATTTATTCAGTTATGATTTAAAATTTCTCAAATTGACAGAAAAATTGAAAAGTAAAGAGAAAGAGGAGGAGACAGATGGGAAGCCCCGCCCACGATCTGAACGCTCGGTAGACGAGATTATCGCATCACTCAGAGCTCAGAGTTCAGGGGCTCGCACGTAAGTATTACGATTTGAACGCTCGTAGACTAGATCATGGCATCACTGAGAGCTCATAGTTCAGGGGCTCGTGCGTAAGTATTATGATCTGAACACTCGGTAGACAAGATTATCACGTCACTGAGAGCTCAGAGTTCAGGGGCTCACACGTAAGTATAACGATCTGAACGCTAGGTAGAAGAGATCATGGCATCACTGAGAGCTCAGAGTTCAGGGGCTTGCACGTAAGTATTGAAAAGATAACTATAGGATAAAAAATATAAATTCCTATACAGGCTTTCTATTTTATAAAATGTACTCCTTTAATATTATACATCAATCTTTATTTTGTATGTAAAAAAAAATTCTTCATTAAAAAAATAAATAAAAATATATTTTAAATATATTTCCCTCAAACAGTCAGGTGTCTGATGCTGACAGAAAAATCCAGGAGATAATGGACCGAGTGATGTCCAGGGCCAGCGCTGTACTCAGTAAGTCTCAGACGAGTCTGTAATCAATTTCTGTGGATTATAAAACTTATTGTGATAAAGTGTAAAGTAGATATCATTAATTACATACATATATACTGAGTATTTATTGATTTCAGGTGATGGTAGTGATGCATTGGATTCCAAGAGAGGTAAGAGTTATTGTCCTTTAAGATAAGGCAAACGTTTAATGCATTACTTGATTACTTGTCAGAAAATTGCAAATAGAGAAAAAGCTTGTTCAGTTACGTATATAATGTATAATGACTGGTGAACAGATTCCGATTCAGAGGCCTCCCACACCCCGTTCCCAGATGGCGCTTCACAGAGTGATCAGGATGGTAAATCGTGTCTATTGTTGATGACATTACCCTGTGTATTAATGACAACTTAACCATTTATAACCATGATGTTTGTTTTGAATGATTAATTAAGTGCATCCACCCAGACTCACAGTTTTTCTAACATAATCTGACATGGGATATTTGAATATTAATAAGTAATTAAGACATATTCACTTTTTATTTAGCCCACAAATAAACAGCAAGTAGAATTTTTTGCACATATATTGAAAGTCTGAAATTGCTGAGGTAAATCAGAAAATCAAAATACAACATGTACATGGTGTATTGCCTTTTTCAACAATTTTTTTTTATATAGGCAAGCAAGGCAGCTTAAATACTTTATCTGAAGGGCACATATTAATCCAAATATGACTTGTCTTTTATTTAAAAAAAAAACAGTTGCCTTATTGTCCTATAGAAATAAGAAATTCCTGTTTCAGCATGAATAACCATTTTCACCTTAAAATCTAATCAATTTTATTCATAGGCACACATGTGTCCAAAGGATTTATTTAAAAAAAAACTCATAAAGTTTTTAGATGCATGCACCTTCCTAACAAAACAGAATTTGTATACATGTGAAAAGATTCTCCTTCCAATTTTCTTTATGAAGTAAATTATCAAAGGCCACAGAATGAGTACATGAGAGATTGAGACTTAGCTTCTCAAGGAGTTTCCAAAGTATGAAATGCTCATACTTTTGATATGCTCATGCAAAAAAGTGTTATTTGAAAGGCTCAAGAATATTTTAAAATAAAAAGAATAATTTTCAAACATTAGATGACTAATAGATTGTATATTTTGTAATGTGTGGTGAAAGCTTGCAATTTACTCACCAATTTTGAGCAGATGTAAATTACTTTACCTACCCATATATGTATTTACCAATTACCATATTTTTTTCAATTATGTATTTTTCATATAATATGTTGCATAATAGTTAAAATTCTCAATGAAGTATGGAATCTTGTTTTGTCTGATATTTAACTTAATGCTTCATTGAACAGAGAAGAAGGAGATTGACGTCCCCGCTGATATCCCCGAGGATGAGGAGCAGGAGGAGGGGGAAGGTGAGGACAGAAATATTTAATTCTCCATAAATAACTAAATACAAATGGACTAAATACGTCCAGCAATAAATGATGAAGATCAATGAAATAAAACTCAACTTTTAATAAATTCAGGTTTGCAGCTTGAGGAGGGGGATAAGATACCTCCCAGTGAGGACCTGACCTCAGAGGCCAAGACAGGAGAGGAGGAAACAGTAGTAAGTACAACAAGTAATAAATGTACAAACTTATATCATAGAACAATTGATCATTTTATACAAGTGTTAACTGAAGTTTATACCTATGTCAGTAATGTTTGTGTATTATCAGTTTAATTAGGTAAAAAAGTTAAATCTGACTTACTTGAAGTAGGTTTGAGCTAACTCCTCATTTTCCAGAAGATTATAATACCGTAAATATGGAAATTTTTACGTCAATTTTATTTTGCGAGTTCGGATAAAAATGCTGTTGATTAATTTTTACGTTTCAAAATTTTGCAAATGACCACTGCTTTGTTTTCATTTTCTTATTAGTGATTTATTTTTAAGAAAAATCTTTTTGCGAATGCAATGAACTCGCAAATTTCCAGATTTACGGTAGCTAGCTTCTGTTTTTTCTGTAGATCCCTGCTGTCCCTGAGCCCCAGTCCCTGCCAGCAGAGGTCCCCTCCCTACAGCTGGCTGATGTGGGAGGAGCTGAGGATGAGTCCTCATCTGAGGAGGGTGAGGAGGAGGAGGTGATAGACATTAAGCAGGCCTGGGAGGACCTCATGGCTCCTCCTGAGGTGACCTGTGAAGATATAATCAGTGTCCAGGGGAAAAACGTGGACCTGGTCAACAGACAGCCAGCCCAGGGTCCAGTGACTAACAACATCACAGTGTACTCCAATGCTGTGTCCTTCCTCTCCACCTGGAAACCTATTACTCCGTCCAAATACCAGCTGCCTGAGATAGAGGAGCAGGAGAAGAAACCAGCCAAGCATGTCCATCATTTCTGTACTGTTAATAATGATTATCAGCTACCTGATGAGTATAAACATCTGGGAAGAAAATACCACACTCCCAGCAAGTTTGATTCAGCTCAGCTACCAGCCAGGGTAGGTTATAGCAATAACTAAATGATGTATCCTATAATAGGATTGTGAGTTTTTGACAAAATGTAAACCACCTTTAATGATCTTTAAAGAAATATTCTTAATCCTTTAAGTGGCTGCAGTTTAAAAATGTTTGGTACACTTTAAAGCAAGGATCGTTCAACTGTCTGATAATATATGTATGTGTTTTTATTCTGATAATTGTTATACTAAACTTTACTTTTCTGTGACAGTACATAGGGGGCCCTCAGCCAGTGGAGGAGCAGGAGGATGTGGCGTCAGAGTACTCCAGTTCTACAGCTGTACAGGAAGCTGAGGAGCGGAGACTGACAATGGCAGCACGACGGGTCCTCGAGGAGTCCAAGGACACAGAGGAAACTCTGGAGGCCTGGCAGCAGAGGGCAAATGAAGTGGTGAGTCCTCAGTGGTAGACATTACTTTACTGCAGTGTAAAGCGATTAACCTCATTTCAGCATTTTTAGGACTACTATTATGAAAAAATATAAAGAAATATAAAGGATAATTTACTCCTTCATTATTCATCAAGGGATGCATGAAACCATTCATGCTCCAGATTCTGCTTTTGATGTTTATTAATCAAATAAAGTCTTTGTTAAAATGTAAAAGTACTGGTTGCTTGGTTCAAACCTAGCATCTAGGGATGCAGTTGGCTTATCTTTGGATTCTGTATTTTCTGGATGTATTATTTCATCAAGACATTAAGTAATGCATCTTTATTAATCAATATTCATTATGAGTAGGGATCATGGATGACATTTTTGAAATAAGTGTGTAATCTTTTCTTACCCAAGTTTACTATGTTTTCAGTTTAATTCTGTTCCTGTGTCAGTGGAAGGAACAAAAATATCAGTAAAATCTGACGAGTCTCGCTTGTACTGGACACCAGCTCCACCCAAGTTTGATGTCCAGCCAGCCAAGGTCAAAGACGTTTTGTTTCCGGACTATCAGCCAGCATCGCTGGGACTGGATGATCAGGAAGTGGCAGCCACGCGACAACAGGAGGAGATGGAAGAGAGCTCAGAGGAGGAGGAAGAAATGGAAGTCGTGGACTCAGCTGAGGAGAGATACCAGGAGTTATTTAGGTAAGGAAGAGATACCAGGAGTTATATAGGTAAGAGATACCAGGAGTTATATAGGTAAGGAAGAGATACCAGAAGTTATACAGGTAAGAGATACCAGGAGTTATACAGGTAAGGAAGAGATACCAGGAGTTATATAGGTAAGAGATACCAGGAGTTATACAGGTAAGGAAGAGGTACCAGGAGTTATACAGGTAAGAGATACCAGGAGTTATACAGGTAAGGAAGAGATACCAGGAGTTATACAGGTAAGGAAGAGATACCAGGAGTTATACAGGTAAGGATTGATTGTAGGCTGTTTTACATCCCATTTGAGAATTCTTAAAAAGGATAAAAACATTATATAGTCTATGAAAGTTACAAATTCTTTTAATTTGAAGGTTCATCAAATAAAAAAAAATTGATTCTGTTATTTTGCTTCATCAATTACCATTAGTGTTTTTATTCATTCAGACTTCTGAATTTCAAGAGTACATCCATGGAGGACCTCTCTGACTTTGCAAAAGCCACAAAACAAAGAGAGGATGACATCAAAGATGGAAAGATATTCCCTTATGAAAGCAGGAAACTCTTAAAGGAAGAAATAGAGAAACTTGAGAAAGGTAGTTATCAGCCTGTGTAGAGTGAGGGGTAATATAGATAAGGTCAATATGTATTAGACTAGGAAAAAAGGAAACTTCCTCAACCTAGTGCCTTTAAAATTTGTGAATACTGTCTTTGTTGTATTGTACTCTTTTGGATGTTGATAGAAAAGTCAGTAACGACTTTTCATATTTAATGGGACAGATTTTTTTCATTTTCTGCATGTTCTATATAATAGGGAAGGGATACACAGTTTAAACTACAAATTTATATATACATGTATATTCAAATTAAAATTTAGGTTCTCAGTAAACTACAACTTTATTCACATTGACAGCTGCTCCCCCACCCCTCCCTGCTGACCCCGAGCCCAGAGAGCCGACCCCTGTGATCACCACAGAGATGACAGACAGTGAGATATTCCCCGTGTTTGTACCACTCAGGTAGGCAAAAATAACCCAAGATAGGAGTCTTTCAATGTGAACTACAGTGTATTGATACTTTTGTAAATATGAATGAATATTCATTTGCATTCATTTGAAACTTTAGTAAGCCAAAACTTGAAACCAAGATATCTGCATTCAGTCTAGAGTTATCTTGAGAAAGAAATCTCCCCCTTCTAGTAATGGCAGCTTATCACTTTAGGGTCAGAACATGATTTTGACAGTTGACAAGAATAATTAACTATAAGTCTATCAAAACTACAGGAAATAATAGTGGTCTTTTAATATGTTTTACGGTGTGACCGTTGGGGCGAGCGCAGTTGTACCATCAAAAACACTTTAGATCAGCCACTTCGAACGTCAAGCCGCACGAGACTTCTCGACTAGCTGTGACGTCATACGACGTCACAAAGCTCGTCGGAGCTTACGGAGACAGCCGAGCGTCTGTTTGAAACTATAGAACTAGTGCATTTTTTGTCGAAAAACATTGCAGAGTTATTTCTTGTTTCTTTGAAAGATTTCTACAAACTGAAAGTCTGATATATGCTTTACGTTATTATTTATTTATTTATTCGGCAATATTCGCGCAAAGGACATTGGGTAGTGCAGGAATTCTGGGAATGTTGCACAGAGAAATTTGGCTGACGTATGTACAGATTTCAATCCGAATTTCCTCTGTTCTTACACGTTAGTCTATTGAGCTCGCTTCGCGAGCGTCGCTTCGCGACGCTCGCTGCGCTCGCTATTAACTGTATTTTGCATACATTGATTTTAAACTTTTCTGAAGAGATTTTGGTTTAAATATTGTGAACCTTACAGGAGAAGCACATCTGACATAGGTCTGGCCAGGAAACTGGATGACACTTTACTGGTTCCTCAGGATTACAACACAGCCATGGAGGAGGTTACTTATCTTATAACTAGGAGTTTAATTGTTCAAATTAAATCTTTGATATGAAACAAATCCTTAGATACCTTAGGATAATTGATCTGTAATGTTGGTTTTATTTCCCTTTTTATAGATTTCCAATCAGAAAACTCATGTGAGGCAAATGAAACTAAACAAGAAATTATTGGAAGCCAAGGAGAGAGAAGAGGAGAAGAGACAGCAAATCCAGATGCAGGTACAACTTATAAATTATTGCCATTATCTAAGGCATTATGATTTATTGTTTTGAAAGAATAATTTATATGAAGATAGAAGATATTTGAAGTGGATCAATTAAAAAAAAAGGCATGGATTATTCACTTTTATAATATGTAAGGCTCTTGTGACAGATTGATTTAAGACTAGACATTCTATTTGTCAGTATGGCCAGGTGCAGTTTTATGACGGACAACATCCAAAATATGAAATTGTAAGTTTTATGTTAACTCTCTGTTTTTGTAGCTAGAAAAATTGGCAGCTGAGAGGGAAGAGACATTTAAAGAAGAACCCAAAAAGAAAGGTAACATTACATTTTGTTAACATGTTTCTTTTTTTTTGGTTATTTCTTTTTGATTCACAGTAAAAGAAGAAATCATCAATCAGTTTGATAAGCGTAATACATGCACATTAAGAAAGATTTGTTGAACTTTGAGAATGTATATGGCAGAAGTATACCTGCAATTTCACTTGTAGCTGTTATTTTATAAATATAAACCTTTTGCCTTTGTTATAGATGAGCCGACACCAGCAGAGCTTGCCCTTCAGGCAGGGAGGGCATATGTAATCCTTCCTAAAAAGTGAGATTTACATTTATAGTATTGCTATTTAACAAGATGTTAAATTACTTTAAACCATTCCTTTTCCATGTTTTCATTCAAAATTCCTTTCTTCCCATAAATCAGTGTTCCCCAGTTTTATGTTTTTACTACATAAAATTGTAGAAAACCCCGATTGTGAGTATACATGTATAATTATGATGACTCATGAATAAATCAAGTCACCTTGATTTTCTGAATCCTTAATATTTCAGTTTTTCTACTGTAATTACTAACAATATGATTTTTCTTTTTATATGGGTGAATGAACAGTCTAATAAATGAAATATATCTGCTAACCTTTCATCAGTCAATATCATGTTTAACACTGCTCTGTTCTGTGGTTTTAAAAACGATGTCTTCAAAATTAGAACATGATCTCACATTACATTCATAACAGGTGGATGAAGTATAAAAGATACATGTACATTTCTTTGATCTATATGATATACCTGCTGTTAAATGAAGATTGGAGTTGTTTACTTGCTGCTTTGTTGAGAACATGTTTGATTTTCATTGAGCACTTGGGTGAAATGGATGTGATAAAGCACTAGCTTCTGCTCTTCACTCATTTAGCTTTGATTTAATTGATGTGAAAGAGAAAAGATAAAATTATTTGCTTCTGAATGTAAATGTGGACAGTTTTTGAATCATTTTCAGTAAAAAAAAAAAAATGTACAGTTTCGTCTTATAAAAAGGTTATTGGTTATCTTAGATTTATAATTGAAGGTGAAAGATGTATTACTACTGTAATTTATTATGAAGGTATATATGTATTCTGTACTTAATCTCTAGGAGCAAAAAGAAGTCCAAGAGGAAGGGTCCAGTCACCATGGAGAGATTGGAACAGATTGAGAGATTTCTGCGAGCCCCTCCCAAACCTATCCAGCGCTCTAACTCAATGATAAAAATGGCTCCTCCATTAGAGAGGGAATTGAGGGTTCCTTCGTAAGTAGTACCTATAATTTACATACAGTATGGTTTTAGATGTAAGAACAATTATATGTATTGAACACTAAATATGGCATACATGTAATGTTTATTTCTTTATATTCAGGAAAGTACGACTAGGTTCACGATTGAGCTTGCCAAATCTCTTGGATTTTGACACATTTGCAAAGGGGAGAAAAATGCCGTAAGTTTAACTTATTAATTGCTAATAGAGTTCTGAATTATCAATGAAATATTTTTATTAATATTGACTCAGAATTTTTTTTACACCAATAGTAGATATGTTTTAATGGTTTTTTAGAAAAAGAAAGTCACTCTTTATTACCAGAGATTACCTATCAACTGTCAATAATACATTCATCTTAACTCTTGATAATCAGAATTTTCACTAAATGTAATACCTTTCCCCTATATTGTTTGGTTGAGCAGTCAGGATACAGATCGGCGTGAGTGGGTGCGTGACATCTGGAATGTGTGGTTTGACCAGGTGTTCCCCCCCACGCCCTCCGAGTCAGAGGAGGAGGAAGTGGACTACACCCAGGACGAGGTGGTGTCCCCCACACGGGAGGAGAAGGAGAAGGAGAAAAAGAGGTACAAAACGGGGGAAAACAAGTTATAAAGAATCAGGAATATCTTTACTAAACAAACATTATGTTGTAAAGTTTTAGGTACAACTTGATATAAATAAACATGTTTTTTTCATTAATAGAAAAGATTCACTGAGCAGTTACATCTCCGATGCCTTAAGTGAGATTGAGCCTTTAGATGACTCTGAGCAAAATATAGAGCTGCATCAGGTAACTAGGATTTATCATAAATAAATTTTACTTTAAAATGGAATCTAAAGATAGATGTAGATATAAAATTTACAGTGAGAGTCTGAAATGCCTAATATTAACATCAATCATTTTATTTAGATTATCCATGAGGAGATACAAAAATTAACTTCTTTGATTGCTCAGGGAAAACCCAAAGCTTTTGATCTTTGTAGAAGGGGAGCATTGTATAGAAAGGTATGTGTAAATGTTTTTTTTTCAAAAGAGTGAACAATATTACATATAAGACATTTTGTATATTGGCCTAATATCCAATAGAATCTATGTCATATTAACTTTACACTTCTTTGATTGTGTTCAGGTGGGGATGATAAAAGCATCTCAGATTGACCTTGACCTGTAAGTAAATACATTGAGTAATGATTATTAAGATTATTAAATGGAATCTGTTACATTCTAGTATAATTGATCATACATGTATTTGTGTGTTTAGGGCCATCAAAATGGAGCCTCTACTCCTGGATGCCTACTGGCACAGACACCTGCTGTATTTACTGAGAGACCAAAAACAGCAGGCCAAAGCTGATCTGACCTTCATCCTCAAGTACAACACTAGGCATGGCGGGGCCTATAGGTCTATGTAAGTCAAACTGGAGATAGATTTACAATGGGGGCCAAATATACATACTGAACGAAAATATGGCAGTTTTTCCTGCTTAATCATAGGAGTTGTAGCTATTGCATGAAGCAAGAAGAGTGATGGATATCTGACTTAGTGTATATATTCTATTTTTTATTTATGCACAGGGCTGAAATTTTGAGAAAGGAGAATAACCCTAATGATGCAATCATTAATTACTCCATGGCAATCAAACTGAACCCTGGCGATCATGAAGCCTATTTCCAGAGAGCAGCTATGTATGAAAAGGTCTGTTTTAATTGAATACCGAGACAAGTAAAGGAAACACATTCCTACTCAATAAAATGATTTTGATTTGACTTGTTGATATTTGTAGACTGATAAGATGCCCTTGGCTCTAGACGACTACATGATGTGTAAGAGGATTCTACCCACCAGAACTGACGCCATATTAAAGCACGCCATGTACTACTTTCAACAAAAGTAGGTTGTCTTCAAAAGAGTTCATTTGACTTCAATCCTTTATAAATTACCAAAAAAAAGATTTATTATTTATGGTGAATGCATACATTATTTCTGTACACACTGGAGATACATGTAGTGATAATTATTTGATTACAAATTACATAATAATACATGTACTTTTGTTGACCAGAAACTGGAATACAGCCATTCAGGATTTCACTGACCTACTTAAGGTGGACCCCCTGAACTCCATGGCTCGTATGTATCGAGGTCGTGCCCTGGCAGAACAGAATCAGTGGAACGCGGCGGTGGAGGACCTGTCAGCAGCAATCCACCTCAACCCCCAGAGCTGGCAGGCCTTCTTCTACAGAGCCTGTATACTCAGAAAGTAGGCTGTCTATCTGGTCGCAGTTCCTCCATTCTCAGACTAAATTTAATAAAAGTTTATAGGATTCACTTATTTCAAAGATTAATATGCTTAAATTTGCTTATATTCTCTTCATCCCAGTTATCTTTAATATGTTAAGTTAAACTTTCTTTTAATTAAAAATATTATAATTTGATGTATTGATAAATATGATTAAACTTGTGACAATAACTGGGTTAATATTTGGACAGGGCACATCCCAAACAGGCTCTTCATGACTACAGTGTCTCTCTCCTGATCAATGACACAGACGATAACGTCATGTCCTACCTACACCGTGGCATTCTGTATAACGCCATGAACAGGTATGTCACCACTACCAACATTTTCAAACATTGACTAGATTCCCAAGTCTGTAAATACTGTGGAATATGAAGACTATTGACTGTAGACTTTTAGCTTGATGAACTCTGTTGTTATCAGAAAAATTATTTCAGATAGTTCCCATTAGCTAGAAGAATTAAGTTTCTCGTCTTTTCGTATTGTTTGGGGAAACTACAAACTACATACAGTATTTCATTTGCTTACTTTCAGATTCGAAGATGCCATCCCAGATTTTGAGAGTGTGCTTAAACTTAACAAAGACATTGCCTGTGCTCATGTGAACCTAGGACTTATTTATATGAACCATTATGAGAATTATCACAGGTTAGGCTGCTGAGACCTTATAGGTCAAAAGAATGATATGGAAAAATAAATATGATATTTACTTGGGAATATTACATTTATATGATGGTATAATTTTTACTTTTGATGTTATATCTATAGAGCCATAAAGAAGTTTACAGCTGGAATCAAGGTGGATCCCACATATGTGAGAGCATATGTCTGCCGAGGGGAGGCCTACCACAAAATCCATGATGTATGTAAATTTGTCATCCAAGTTTTTAAAAAGGCTTAAGAGGAGGTATTTGACAGTCAAGGAAAAAATTAAATGAATTTCATTTCATAAAGATTCTTTTGGATTTTCCAGTTGAAAGCTGCTTTGAAGGACTTTACCAGAGCCATTCATCTCCGTCCAGATGTCCACCATTACTATATGTACAGGGTACATCATTACTCAGTTTTTACTCTTTGATTTTTTTTGTCTTTTTTCATTTTAGAGCATATGTTATGTTCCATTCCTTGTTTCAGGGACAACTTGTTCTAGAGCTTGGGAACTTAGAGTTAGCAGCTTTCTGTGTCAGGTAAGATGGGTCAATTGA
Source organism: Saccostrea glomerata (assembly GCA_003671525.1). Lineage (NCBI taxonomy): Eukaryota > Metazoa > Mollusca > Bivalvia > Ostreida > Ostreidae > Saccostrea > Saccostrea glomerata. The sequence continues at coordinate 660,954 of PRKT01000053.1, forward strand.
AGGGGAAAAAAAAGTTCATATTTTTCCTAATTTTTCAGCAAAATCAGAGACCAAACTAAAAAAAAGTACTTTTCTTAAAAATGAGTTTATTTTAGTGCAAAAAAGTTTATTAGATTTAGTTTGATAGAAAAATTATGGGTTTATTTGTATTTAAACTGTGTACATTTTCACATTTTCTCATTTTCTTAATGTTTCATGTACTTTGTACAAGAAGCATTTGAATGATTGTAACCTCTAGCTTCAGTGTAGTGAAATATATGTGACTATTTTGATCAGGATGTTTGATGTAGGCAGAGAAACCAAAAAAGAGAAGCCACGGTATGGAGCACGTGTTCTATTTCACTATACCGTGTCACTACTGTTTCAGACCTATGCAGCTCAAGCTTGAAGCATTCTTTATTTTGGGGTTCAATGAATTATATCAGGGATAGTCATTATTAATGTCACAGCTTACTATGCCTAAGGTGGTCAAGGTGTTCTGAAAAGTCGAAGTGTAACATTTTTATTACCTGTATAATATGGTATTATTTTGTTACTGTTTTTAAATACTTTTTGTTAATGATTTTATTCTCTTTTTATTTTTAATCATATTTAAATACATACTAGTTTCCATGCTAAATTTCAGTTATTCTTTAAACATTTTTATTGTTTCACTGCTACTGGTATATTGTCTATTACCTTTTTTCTCTTCCGTTCTGTCATGGGTGTATGGTTTAAGAAGTTTTTAAGAAAAATTTTTACTTTGACATGTTACATACTAACAATGCACTTATTTGATCTGCCCAAACCCTGAGTTTGATGTTTTATATTTTCATATTCTACAGTGCTGTCAGCCTTCCACTATTCACTATTAAAAGTGTGTTTATTTATACTTATTCAGTATTGTAATTTGCAAAAAAGAAATGACCCTGCCCTAAATACCAGTTATCCTACCAGTAACCTGTATTTTGAGATAGTCCCTAAAGAAAATAACTCCTGAAACTAGAAATGTAAATATATGTGATTCAGTAAAAAAAAAAATTAGAATTGACTGTTGAAAATTCTTCTTCAAGTCTTCCAAATTCTTAGGCATACAGACTCTATACTTCTCACATTAAGCAACCAAAATCTTGTGTTTTTTCATTTCATTCTTAATTATTTCCATACATGTATGAGGATATTGAGAGTTTGTTTCTGTGTGTTTTGAGTTTTGTTGCCTGCTCATTTCTTGCTTTGAGATGGCAGAGAGTGGTGTGTCTGTTACATTCTAAATAAGACTTTATATGATACAGAATTACAGTGCATGTGTAAATAATATTACTGCTTGTTAATTATACAGACATGCTTCAGAGATGAGCTCTAATGCATCACTGGGAGAGATGCCGACACAACAGGCTGTGGTCCAGTCCTTCCTCAAGAATTACGGCAAGGTGAGCATGTCGGCCAAATACTACTGCAAGCACTCAAATATTGACCAAATATTCAGGAAAACCAGGAGAATTCTCAGCATTTTCATTTGTAGGGTACATCCCCACTGTTCATTATTAAATTGTATACATGTGTATTGATAATAAATGTTTCCTAAGAAATGAAAAATGAAAGTTGTGGATGAATTTCAAACTGACAAATTGCAAATAAAAGTTGTCATAAATGATACATGTATTTGATTTACAGCATCCAAGATCATACAGCTGTATCAGAAAGACAACTTACACAACCTACTGCATTCTGTCTAACATGTATTTATCAATAGAATAAGTCCTAGCCTCCCACATTTTCTTTTACAGGCTATAGAAGCCCTGACTGCAGCCACAAAAGTCAAACCCATCCCCCCGCTGTTCATGCTCCTGGGTAAGACTCAGATGCAGGCCAAGGTGTTCAAGGACGCCATCACCAGTTTCGACAGGGCCTTACAACTCTACGTAGGTGTTCTAATTTTTTATCTGCTCTCACCGTTGTCCAGATTTATAGAAGTTATAATATCACTAGTGTATAATTTACGTTGATTAATCTTAATATTAATTTTTTTTGCATGTGTTGTAACATTTATGGATATGGCAAAATTATTAACATTTTGGGTTAAAAAAACAAAACAATTAATATGATTAACATAAAGCTCTTTGAATTAATGTTAATTAATGGAAATATAAACAAGGGATATCATGGTGTAAGGTGTTTTTGATTTTATGTTCCTGTAACCATGTGAATGTTTCTTTTAATTAGCAAGATAGCTATGGGGTAAGACAAAATCATGTACCACAGTGGTATCTTGTGGGAACTTTGGGCCAAGTCTGTAGTTCAGTTATGGCTATATGTATCATTGCTTTCGTTTATATTTTGATGCAATATATTGTATGTAATCATACATTTTTGTTATACATGTAGTTTAGTTGTCAACAGTATCTCCTCTCTGATATATGGTGTATTAAATATTCATGCTAACATGTACTAAGAAAAAGTACTTTAATCTATCGTATTCTTTACTTATGCAAACACTTACAGTGTAGGATGAAAAAGTCAATTGGTCAGAGCTTGAAATATTACTAGTTATCAGAGAAATTTTATTTTAAAACTATTTTTGTTTTCTATCTAATTTGACCATCAAACTAAATGTCACTAATGCTTAACATAATCTACTGGTGTATGTTTACAAGTCTTATGCTATTTAACATATGGTACACCTATTTATTTGCATCTACATTTGTTCTTCGAACATATCAAAGTATATCACTGTAAAAGATCTTATGGAAAATGGAGCTGCTAGCAAATAGCTGAATTGATTTCTTACCATTAATCTAGCCCAGTGTTATTCATTATTTAACATACAGTTCAATTCAAGCTCTATTCAAAAGTCAATTGCCTAGGTATATTTTCGGAAATTTTATTTAAGTTTCATAATTTATTGATGATGATGATTGAGGTGTTGAATTTAATACATACCGGGTATTAGCTATAATAACATTATTCAGCTTATGGTGTTTTTGGAGTGACAAAGTGTGTTGCATTGAAACTTAGATGGTACAACTTTGACAATTAGAGACTGATGACGTAACATTCCATGTGTTGTGCAATTGCATGAAATCTCCAGCTTTTTAAATGCATGATGAGCATGACTTATTATTTAATGTACACTCCTGAAAATGTACATTTCCATCTTTACCAAAGTTTGTTGATAACACTAGTATTTAAAATGCTAAAACTTAGGCCCAAAAAATTACTTAATAGTTTCTCAGGCCAATTATGTGTTTTACTGACTAACATTTTTGGACTAGCTAGTCTGGGTATTTCTCCATGAAGTATATATGTATTCATTATGCAAAACTGTAGGTTAGAAAAAAAAGAAAGGGGGAAGATTCTTTCCAATTGTCTTAAAGATTAAGTACTGTGGGCTGTAGAGAGCAATTGATTCATCCATTTAATTTCCAACAATTAAGATCAGATGTATGTTTGATATTATGATGTTTTGAATTAAGGCATTTAAATATGATTTTAAAATGTCCATGAATTGAACAATTTGAGAGAGAGAGAGAGATTATGTATCATATTGTGATTTGATATTTCTGACATCACAGATGTTCATGGATAATACATACTTGGTCATAAAATTGTACTATTTTCAATATTTCATACTTGTATATGTGAAGTATAAATAAAGGTAACCACTATATTCTTGATATTGTAGAAACCATGGCGACGTGAACCTTGGCCTGTTGAAGCCTCAGAATGTCATTTCCTGATTGGTATGTGTCACATCGAACTGAAGAGTTACCACGAAGCTAAGGACGCCTTCACCTCAGCTGTCAAGATCAACCCTAACTATGCACAGGTCAGATATATTGCTGGAAAATGAAATTTTATTATAAGAGAAATCAAATCGATCTTCTTCCAGGCAGTTTGCAGAAGAATTGTAAAGTCTAATGAAACACCTGAAAATATAGTTGCTGGTAATTTGTTCTCATATTTGTTAAGATTTACTCACATGGATAGTTTTAAAACTTTCAGGCTCTCTACCAGAGAGGTGTAGCGAAGATGAAGCTTAGCAGTCGAGGTTTGAGTCGAGAGGGGATCCAAGATTTCAATCGAGCTCTGGCTATCAACCCCAGAATATTCCAGGTAAATCCAAACTAGTGAGCTGTCCTTCAGTTTGACATTCAAATTGTAGAGAGGTTTATTCATAATGTTTGTGTTTGTTATTTGTTGTGCTTTAGGCCTATCTCAGCAGAGCATGTTATTATGGAATGAAGAAAAATTACACTAAAGCCATACTGAACTGTAACGAAGCAGCCAAACTCCAACCACGAAGTGTACGATCCTATTTGTACAGGTAATTAAAAGTGTTCAAGCCTTATTGTACAGGTAATTAAAAGTGTTCAAGCCTTCTTGTGCAGGAAACTAAAAGTGTTCAAGCCCTCTTGTGCAAGTAACTAAAATGTTCAAGTCTACTTGTACAAGTAACTAAGTGTTCAAGCCTTCTTGTACTGGTAACTTAAAGTGCTCAAGCCTACTTTTTCAAGTACGGTAACTGAACTCTGTATTTAAGTCACTTGTTCAGGTATCTTAAACTTAGGATACAAGCTTACTTGTTCATGTACAGGTAACTTGAACTCGATGTATATGTGTACTTGTAAAAGTAACTAAATTCAGTTTCAAGCTGACTTGTACAGGTACCTTGAACTCAATGTATAAGAACAGTGTCAAGATTTTTTGTATAGGAAAAGCATTTGTCAGATTTCTTCCTACTAGTGAAAAATACTTGAATTTTAATACAGATTTAAGCAGTACAATAAGACTGATTGTATGTGACAACTTGTAGCTGAGACAGCTAGTCTCTGTTTATAAGCCTACACATAAAGGTCTCAAATTTTGTCATATGTATGCTGAGGCATCAAATGTAATCTTCACTGAAAGAAATGCTCCAATTCTTTCCATTTTTAATAACTTCCACAACTTATGTATTACTTATTGAATCTTATTGACAGAGGGGCACTCAAGTATCACATCAAGGCATTTGACCTTGCCATCCGTGACCTTGACATTGCTATTGGAATTGACAGTACATGTGACCTTGCATTTTTCAACCGAGCTGTTTGCTACCAGGAGAAGAAGAATTATCACAAGGTATGCTGGGTGTTTGGGGAAGCTATCATGTAACTTTCACTGTTTATTTTTTTTTAACAGAATATTAAAAGCAATTATGTTGGAAAAAACAATGGATTTTCATACTTCGTAGTTGTCATATTGTTTAACTTTTGGTTTTAATTTATACATGAATGCAAGTACCTGAATTTTTTTTTCTTACAGTCACTGAAAGATTACGGTATTGTCCTCCTACTTGGAGATGACGACAGACTGAAAACAAGGGTATTTATAGAACTAATCTCTGATATTGTGTTTTAAACTTTTGTATCTTCTATTTTCAATACATGTATATGCAGAAATATGAATATATCACTTGTGTGTTTGGAAAAAAGATGATAGAACCATAAAGATTTTTTTTTGGTTAGATGAGAATTCTATTTGTGTTTCTTTTGCAGGTGTTAATCAACAGAGGATTGCTGTACTTCTCACAGAAGGACTACACCAATGCCTTGTATGACTTCAAAATGGCTGCCAAACTAGACCCACAAAACTATAGGATTCTACACACACTGGGTCTTTGTTATCACAAGTGAGTTACAAATTCTCCATGGAGATTGCATTGATGCATTTTTAAATTATTTAATTTTATAAACATCATATTTTTTTCCCTAGGATGGATCGACTGAAGGAGGCAGTGGGAGTGTTTACTTCCTGTCTGGAGAGGAATCCATTCTTTGTGGAGGGGATCATTGCTCGTGGTAATGTTTACATGGATTATGGTTCACCAAGAGGAATCATTTATGCAAGGTATAAACTTATATTCAGTGTTTCTTCACTTTAGAAACGTTTTATGGCCGATAAATAAAATATATACTCTACTCTTACAGACGGGACTATGAGCGAGTTCTGATGCAGAATCCTCTCCACCTTCCGGCTCGAGTTAATTTGGCGTACACATTACAAGTGTCGGGAAAATTCATGCATGCCTGGAGACAGTTCACAGCAGCAATAGAGATCAATCCAAGTCAGTACCTTATATTAGGGAAAAAAATTGAATTGTGACAATAGAGCATAAATTTATACTGTAAACGTACTTTCATTTGTGAGCGAGAAATTTTTGAAAGATTCTCAATAGCCTTGTCATAGCTTGTGAACTGGTGCTTAAAGACTCGGTGTCTATTAACAACTGATCCAAAAAAGGCTTGATCACAAAAATTAATCGTCCCTACCTAGTTTACCTGTGATAAATTGCGAAATAAAGTTGTCACAAATAAAAGTTGGTTTACGATATACTTATCATGCTTACCGGGTACTTTTTTTATGTAAAAGAATGATAAGGATATGGACTCGCACACTAGTAAAAGTTTTGCTTTAAATTTTACTTTAGGATTTAAACCAGCCCTGGAAGGTCGATCCATAGTGAACCTTCAGATGAGCAATACGTTTGCAGCCTTCCAAGACATCTGTGAGTCCATTAGAGTGGCTCCTACTGCAGAACTGCTGACCAACAGAGGGGTCATTAACCAGGTAAAACACACAGACGTACTTTTAAACTCAGTCACTGCAGAGCTGCTAACAGAAGGGTTATCAACCAGGTAAAACAAAATTGAAACTGTCTAAATTAGACATTTGTTATTGCTTAAACTGTAAATTCTAGAAATATGACAATAAATACATTTGGAGTATAAAGATATGAATACACTAGACATTATATAAATGGTGCCTGTTTTGGAGGGTAACAGTTGAAATTGACACCCCAAGGAAAACCATTGTCAACAGACGCGTCATCAGAGGTTGAGAATGGTTTTCCAAGGGGTGTCAATTTCAACTGTTACCCTCCAAAACAGGCACCATTTATTTAATTATACTGAATGTCTTCTTGATTAAGGATGTCAGGAGAAAAAAATCGTCAATCATCTTTACGTTCACGTTTAGAAAGCTTTCGAACTCCCCACTACTTCTTAAAAGATTTACTGACCTCTTTATTGTTTATTTGAAACTCAAAGAGTCCTTAATCGTCTTAAGTTTTGTTATTTCTGCACTCACAAGCATGTTTTGCCTGTCGTTTGTTGTTTTCAAGTAAGCTACATCGGACGCAATCTTTTATTGACGTCAATTTTATTTCGTTTCTTTCAAACGTACAACTTCAAGCGTGTGACCGTACGGGCATAATTTCCACGCAATTTACCATTGTGTTACCCGTTGTCATGTGTGTTGCTAAGGCTAAGGGTAATAGAACTGATTGTTAACTGCATCTAAATCAATCAGATTTTAATACATGTATTCAACATGAAAGTATAATATATATTTTATGTTGTAACAGTTTATGAAGGATCGAGTGAATGCAATGAAGGATTACCAGAGTGCTATCAGAATGGATCCCACCTACTCCCTGGCTTACTTCAATGCTGCTAATGTCTACTTCCACACCAGGCACTTCAAACAGGTACAGGGATGAAAAATTCCTTATACATGTAAACAGACTTGAAAACGTGCTATAAACTACGTTTGAATTCCTAATAAGTAGCAAATGTATTTGAACCTTTACCTGTAAAAGGTAATTAAAGAATTTTTTGGCTTATTCTAGCAGTGAACGTTCCATTGTCGCAAATCATTTATTGAGTCCACATGCAGGGAACTGATGTAAATCACCCGTGGGTTACCTGCGATGTTAATGTTCTGACCTTTCTGACCTCTTTTTTTAGGCTCTGAACTACTATAACAGTGCTGTAGAACACAATCCTGCTGATGAGTCTGCCCTCCTGAACAGAGCCATCACAAAAGTAGGTCACCTTTATGTTTCAGAATCCGATAAAATGATCAGCGTGTTAATGTCTGCATAACAAGATAAGATCAAACAACCTTTAATATGCTATCTCTAATATTGTCAAACTGCAATCCCTTTCTTACTGAAAATAGAAAATTCAAAAAATGAATGATTCCAATAAACTACTGTGATATATCAGGTGATGATGCGGGATTCCCCGGGTGCTCTAGGAGACTTTAAGGCCGCCATTAAACTCAGTCCACACACAGCTCACATGTACTTCAACAGAGGTAACCTGTATGCTTCAATGGAGCAGTTCGATCAAGCAGAAAAAGATTACTCTAAAGGTTAGACCCCATCTCTGAACTAAGATTGTAATATATGTCATGCTGAAATGTTTTGTAATGAGGGAACTCACAGCCTTGTTTCTTAGAAAATTATTAAATTGGAATGTGTCTTTTTTAAAGTCAACAAATGAATTGTTTTTATTCTCAGCTCTTTCTCTAAAACCGGATGACCCACTGGTGCTCAAGAGAAGAGCAGACGTTTTGGGCAAACTGGGAAAACGAGACGAAGCCATTCAGGATTACAAGCGAGCCGTGGAAATTCAGAGTCACCTGACAGGAAACTAACTTTTAAAAAAGTTAACGGAGTGTAGGCTGATAACAGCTGAAACAGGACAATTGTAACTTTGCTCTCATCATGAAAGGACAAGAAACATTTCTGAAATGTGACCTACAAGCATTTTATATTCCATTTTGAGCATCCTACAAAATTTGACTGACATTTGTTGAGTTTAGGAATGGTCCGTCCACTTGATAGAGATCTCAACTCAATATTAAATCTGTGATATCAGTTGTGATTATTTTATTCCCGGCATTTCTAAAATGTGATATTGTTTTCTACATTATTTATATGTTAACTATATGTATGGTTGTACTTTGTTTGGTTGCCAAGAATAAAAGACATTTGATAAATTTCTCAGTTTTACTATGTTCAAAAAATGTTTACAAAAAGATCCAATAAAAAACATTTACAAGAATGAATCAGAATATGTACATAATACATGAAAGATTGTTTCAAATGCAACAAACTTTTCTCTACAAATAACCAACTTAAAATATCAGAAAACCATTTTAGCACTAAAATAGTAGCAATAAGCCAGTACATATTCTCTTAGTCCTCCTTTTATATAATGTGAACTTCATGCTTAAATGTATCTAACAATCCAAACTTATATAAACATGTACTACATCTACATAGTATTTACAATGACTAGCACTTCACATGAACTGTAATATGTGGATTAATTATGCGGGAAGACAAGTTTTTCGATGTTAATATGATTTGGTATGCTGTGAGCAATATTAGATAAAATGGTTTTAAAAAATGCAAATGAATAAATGTGTTGTAAATTGGTCCATTATGATTGATTTATAATGTGCAGCATCTTATAAAAAGAAGAGAGTGATTAGTATACTCAATTAAATTGCAAATGTTTTCTTTCAAACAGTGAAAATGAAGGGCAAGCAATAAGGCAAAATATTTATAAAAGCACTATACTATTCTGACATGCATGTGCACCTGTACCAAAAAGCAAGTAAATCTGGCACGCATATAATGTCACACCTGTAATGCCCTCTGCCTAATATCTATCAGATAATGCTGAACTTAACACGACTGATTTCTCAGATCTTAGCAATGTATCTACTGAAGCAGGGGGTTATATAGCTATAGAAGAAGTTTGTACATGGTTAAATATTTTACAACCAATCAGAAAGTGTTTTACTTTTAGATGTACACCTTACAACCAATCATTAGAGGCTTTGTTTCTTTTTCAATTGAAACCATCATTTTAAAATTTCAGACAACCAAACAATGAGGCTAGCAGTGGAGACTGGGGGATTATAGGAAGAATATTGCACAAAATATTAACTGACAGTAATATATGAACTAAGAAAAATCATCATACAATAAACTCGCATATATACATCCAAAAAAAACTAACAAACTACCAATCAAAATGAATTCAAGAACACAGAACCAAACATATTGAGACAGATCTGACACATGAATACTAGTAAGCACTACAGCACTACAAACTGACCACACGTCTTTGATTCACATACATGTACGCCCATGGCTAACACTTAGTGTAAAGAGATTTCAAAATTTATATATAATATGCATTATTTTAAATTCATGTTTCTCGTAAAATAAAGCATTGTTTACATTTCTGTTGGATATTTGGTATAAAAGTTTTTTATCAAAAAGTGATTATCACAGGTTGAAAAGAGACGTCAATTTGTTGCATCATCAAACTTCAATTTGCATTGAATTCAATGGCTGTTCTTGGCCAACTCTGGCCAAACTGTGAGCACCATGTTGATATGTGGATGGCCGCAGAGTGTCAAAATGATGATTGGTTCTTCTAAATTTGGTCACACAATCATATGTCTGTCCTGATTTTTGCTTTTGCGGCGAAAGAATCCGGATGGCCACTTCCGTAGAGAAGAGAGTGACCACTTCCTCTTATGTCAACTGTTAGGGACGTGGACGACGCAGGCACCTGCTCGGCCAGTACAGAGGGCTGCCATCTGTAATGTACATTATTATTATGCTTTTCATTTAAATCATTTGAATTCTCAAATAAAAATCATATATGGTTTATAAATAAGCATATCAAAACATTGCTTATATGTATTTTTCAACACACAGCCTTAATTAGTAATCAAGATATGGCATGTATTGGAGAAGAACAAGTTCATCTATCTTATCAAGTGATGACATTGGGGGGCTAAAACATCTACAAATACTATTTTTAACAGTTTGACTAACCTTGGACCACTCGTTTGTGACAGGATCATAGGACTCCACATCCTGAAGGTAATGCTGACCGTCATATCCCCCAACAGCAAACACCCTGTCCCCCAGAATACACACCCCCACCGCATCACGAGGGGAACTGATGTTAGCTATCATGGTCCACTGGTCAGTCTTGGGGTCATATCTATCAACAAGTTCATAACAGTGTTGGAACGTTTATAAATCATTTGATGAAAATACGAACTAAATCTGGAGTTTTAATAAAAATCATGAAGTGGCTTTCAACTAACCTTTCAGCACAGTCAAATCTGCAACATGAAGGATTAGAAGCTGGGGCCTCATGACCACCCACAGCATACAGAAAACCATTACACGTGGACACACCCACTCCACCTCGCCTCTTAGACATAGGACTGCAGTGTAACCACTTGTTTGTGTGTGGATCGAAACACTCCACTGTCTTCAAACAAGAGCTGCCATCTCGTCCACCAACTGCATACAGTCTATGTGAATATGATTAAAATGTCTAACTGTATGACAGAAATACAACACTCAGATGTTGACTACAATTATGAAATTCAAACATTACAGCACTTTATAGCATTCCTACCTTGCTAAAATAAAGACAAATGCTAGTGTCTTACTTTGATTTTAAATTCTTAAAGATTTATTTTAAAGATTAAATTCAATCAAAATATTCTGGTCTTTTCATAAAATGTGACTCTACACAAAAGAGACAGATTCCAGATAAAGATCTCTCTGTGTCAGCCCTACTCTGTAGGCATAACAAAAAGAAATGTACTGTAATAGGTCCACATACTTTCCCATCAACACCGCCACCCCTACTGTGCTCCTAGAGGTTGACATGGGGGCCACAAAGCTCCACTGTCTGGCCTGAGGGTCCCACCTCTCCACAGTGTTCAGGTAAGACCACCCATCGTGTCCCCCCACAGCGTACATTGGTCCCTCCAATACCCCAACCCCCAGGCCATGTCTGTGTGTAGACATAGGAGGCATCAGGTTCCAGGATTTCTTCTTTGGGTCGAAGCACTCTACTGTATTTAATGTTTTAAGTCCATCTCTCCCTCCCACTATGTACAGTTTGTCTTCGATTACTGCCACTCCAAACTGAAGTCTCCTCCCACTCATGTTGGCAACTTGGGTCCAAGAGTTGGTACGTAGATCATATTTTTCAATAGTTGTGGCACCTACAAACAGTATACAAATATTTTTACCAATCTTTAATAAGGGAATTTTTTTGTAACATAAATATGTTCTCTACTTTGTAAGCAATTTATTGAATTATCCATTAAGCTATGTTTTTTTTTCTATGGTTATGACCAAGTACCTTTGTTACAATCTATCCCACCCACAGCGTACATGAGACCCACTGTGGATTTTCTGGGCTTGGTTCGAGGACTCTGGAAAGATGACCGTCTCTCTGGCAACAGATGATATTTTAAGGCCTCCATGATCAGGGCTTGACATTCTTTCTCTTCTCGAAATAATGGGTTTGTTTCGACATGATCGGCAATATACTGTAACAAAACCACAGAAATAATCATGAATTATAGCTCTCCTGACAGCATGGCTGATGAAGTAGTTTCACAATAAGAATGAAATGATGCCGCTTCACAGAGATAATGTTTGCTTTTAATGGCTTCTGGCATTTCAGAACTAGTTTTAATTGCTCTACAGAGAAACATCTACTTCAAAATACATCATAAATGTCCAACTCTGATAAATATACATAAAGGCATCGCCTTCAAACACAGCTTATTTTTGTGAAATGAGCATTATATAGGCCTAATTTTGGGTTATACTGTAACTAAAAAGAAAGCTTTTCTTATTAAAAAGTTTAGCTTTCCAAAGTTTAATGCATTAAGGAATGAAATTAATATCTTTTTTTATGGTTATCCCTCAAAATAATTCAATGTTAATCACTAAGCTCACGTCAGCCTACCTGTGGAGACATTAGAGGTAATTTGATGTGGGCGAGGAGCTTGGATAGATATTTCTTTCTGTTCAGCAGATCATGTTTAGCCCACATAATCAGGGCCTGGAATATAGTTTCTTCATCTGGAACATTTAGATCATCACTGGCAAGCAGGCGACAGACTTCATCAGCAGGTAGCAGAAGAAATTCCTGATTGTGCATTACTTGAACAAAATTATCCTAAAAAGAGAGATTATAGACATCTTCAATTCACTGCACAATGCAAATGAAATAATGGTCTTCCTATATCTTGATGTTTATTGCTGCTTAACACGTCTTTGTTAGCATTTAGAAAGGCAAACATTTAATTCCTTTAAATGAAACAGTTGAAAGAGAAGATTAACTTTATACAGGAATATACATATTGTTGCTTTTTAAGATCTAAACATGTATTTTACCATGAGATAGGTGTTGGCGACTTTGTACAAATTGGAGCATCCCTGAGCATCAGCGAATTGGCGGATCCCGATACAGTTTGAGGGGTGGAGCTGCTTCATGAGGAAACTGCAGCAGGCCTCCACCACCTCGGACAGCTGTAGGAGACAGGCCGTGGACAGAAGGCTCTCAACCGTGTCCTCCTGGAGTGGGATCTTACCTACAATATACAAGGGCATGGCCTTATAAATTACATGTCCTACAGAGTTCATTCCACGGGCCTGAATATAGTCACCTAAATAAAATACCTCAACTAGCTCTATCTGACAATATAGAGGGTTCAAAAACAGCCCTATACATTTGTTTGGAAATAGATTTAGAACAAAATATCTATTTGAAAAAATAATGTCTTGAGCCCCATTTTTAATACTATAAATTATTTTTGATTTGTGAGAACTTTATTTTTGTCTCATTAGTACACAAAACTGTGTGTAAACATAATTTTAATATCAAAGTTTAATTATAGTATGTGAAAAATTTGTTTTGCTCATAAATACCAAACTGCTATCCTGCAAAAATATTTGTGATCTACAGTTTACCGTCAGTTTTGAATAATTTCCCAACAGATTCTGACTTAGTTACTTAAATTGATACTTCCCATCTTGTGTGAAAAAAAAAAAGGAATGTGCCATAAAATTAAATAATCTAAGATAAGAGCTTTACACATTACCAAAATATTTACTGAGCAACAAATCATTTCCTCTAAAATATGATGTTACAAGGTTTACTGAAGTATTACATTGTACACTAGCAGCTTGATTTTAATTTTTAAGCCCTGAGGTAGAACAATATGATCTGCAAGTACTATTGAGCTGAAATTAGAACAAAAGAGTCTTTGTCCTCCGTGATTCTTGATTCACATCCTGCACTTCACTTACAAAGGAATATTTATTTTTCTGCGATCAATTGTTTACATATGTGTTCTGCATGGATTATCTCTTCAAGACTTTTGTTATTTCATTCTTAAGTTTTATAGCAGAACCTCAATCTTTAATAGCTTTCAATTTGACTAAGTGTATTTTTATTTCCTGCCACTCAAAATACTGTAAACAGCTGTTAACAATTTCCAGCACAATAAAATACCCCCCAAGCAGCAGGAGTTGATGTAAACCATCTCCTCGAACCAGTCACTTACTGCCTTGAGGTTCACAGTCTCCAAGATTCAAAAAATACACATAAATATTGTGTTCTTAAAATGCATTTTACAAACAATCAACACCTCTCTTCAAAAAAAAAAGGGGGGGGGACCTGAATTCAACTCAAAAACCATAAAAATAATGGAGTCACAGTTATATAATACATGTACATCCGTGCATGTGTATCATATTTCTTAAAGAATTTAACTTTCAATAATTATCAAATAATATTATATGATCAAATGGTGGAGATCAAAGAAATTAACTTCTGGTTTCATTATCATGAATTTCAACTCAAACGGAGTCACAGTAATCAAAGAGTAATTGTCTATCACATTCCTCTCAGAATATAAACTTTTAAGAAAAATCAAAGAAAATTTTATAAACACATTGTGGAGATCAAAGAAACTATATATAAACTTCAGATTTAATAATCACGAATGCTGTATGTTTTGCATCAGTGAACTGCAACTGGTCAATTTCTTAAGAGAGCACAATGCAACATTTGTGTTGAATATTAGATTAAATTTAATCAAAAACTGATTGTAACAGCATTGAAATTATGAACAGTATATCATAAAGAAGGGAATTAAAATGATCCCCTTGACTGACATGCCACAGAACAAAGCTTAATTAACAGAGAAAACTGCTGAGAGGAGGCTTTGTCAAGTCTACCCACTTGAACCACTTCACACTTCTGTGGTCCTTTTCCTGGGGCCAGGCATGGGAACCTTCATCATCAGGCTCTCAAAAGTTTAAAGGACAAAAAAATTATCAATGCAGAAGGATGGTATTATATAATTTATACTTTACATATTATGAAAAGTACTTTTTCTCCCTTAAAACTGGTCTATATGTTCATTTACTGACAATTAGTTGATAAATAATCTTTGTATAAGAAAATTGATTGCTAGAGTGAAAATTCTCCCATACCCTGATGCATTTTTCCAGTGTAGATGTACACCCTATATGCAAATGCATAAGAATGGGATTCTTAGGATATGTAATGATAACTCTTAATCATGGCTAACAGTGTAAAATAACCTTTATTATTTTTTCCTTCTTTTTTTTTTTTTTTTTTTAATTTTCATTTATAAACTTTCCTTTTTCTTTATTCTTAAAATATTCAACCCCTCACATAAATTGCAACCTTTAACTAAATGAACTGTTTTGCATAACAAAATTTATAGTTATGTAAACAAACAGAGAACTCTTTGTCAATAATATATTTGAGTGCATGTGATAGGTACCCCTTAAACCTTCTGTCAATTAGCTTAATCCCTCCCCATATGTTTGATCTGCCTGAGGTGGGATAAAGCATCAGACTGTTTAATGATCAACAAATGTATGTACCAGTAACTGTTCATGATTAAGAAACTCCATCACTTTATCTGAAGTAAAGTATTTAGTGTACATGTACATAAAAGTGCATTTTCTACCTGCTTTTGCAAAACTCAAATCAGATGTTCTCAAACTCTGTGAAACCTAGCTCATCTTTCATTTACTCCTTATTTTCAATCCGAATCTTACTTTTACTTTGCAAAGTCAGGGAATCCTTCTAAACCTAGGTCAGAGAACCCCAAGAACTTAATCCCAAGGTTAGAGAATCCTAATATGATCCCTAGTAAGAGAATCCCAAAAATCTCATCCCAGAAATCCTAAAATATGCCAATGTCTATGAATTTGAGTTTCAGATTTGATATCCCCAATCTGCTAAACCTGTTATCCACATACTCTGTCTTCATTAGTACAGATAATTACAATGTCTTCATTAGTACAGATAATTACAATGTCTTCATTAGTACAGATAATTACAATGTCTTCATTAGTACAGATAATTAAAATGTCTTCATTAGTACAGATAATTATAATGTCTTCATTAGTACAGATAATTATAATGTCTTCATTAGTACAGATAATTATAATGTCTTCATTAGTACAGATAATTATAATAATGTCTTCATTAGTACAGATAATTATAATGTCTTCATTAGTACAGATAATTATAATAATGTCTTCATTAGTACAGATAATTATAATGTCTTCATTAGTACAGATAATTATAATGTCTTCATTAGTACAGATAATTATAATGTCTTTCATTAGTACAGATAATTATAATGTCTTCATTAGTACAGATAATTACAATGTCTTCATTAGTACAGATAATTACAATTTCTTCATTAGTACAGATAATTACTATGACACAGCTCCAACAAACATCAATAATCAACAACCTTAGAGAAAATAAGTAATGCCCCGTTACAGCCACTTTCAGAAATATACAAGGAGATACTCTAGATACCTTTTTTTTAAAATAAGTTAACAGGCACAAATATTGTTTTTTAAGTGTTTTAGATAAAAGGTAGAAAAAGATGCAACACCTGTCATCATGATAAAGTCTGCTCTGGAGCCAATCTTATCAAAGTTAGATCTGTAACTCCATTACTTCAAGATACATGTACTAGTAATGTACCATTCTATACAGGAGTGGCGTAAAAATTAATTTTAAAAATTTTAATTATTTGATTAGCTTCATACAAAACTGTATTTACCCCGAAGAATTTCTTGAAGCTTATTATACAATTTTAGGTAAATCATTAATTAAAAAATCATTCTTTATATACCTGTGTAGGCATAGTTGACAATGGACACCATGGCATCTGGATCTACGTCCTTCATCCGGATTTCCTCCATGGAGGCCTCTTTCACGTCATTCATGAACATTGCTGCAAAATAATCCGAGGCTGCACTGAGGACCAATCGGTGAGCTGGAATCCGCTTGTTGCCCACGACGAGGGTGACGTCACACAACTGCCGCTTCTCCACATACTGTTCCATTTTGCGGATCATCCTCTCTGGATGGTTGTGGGAGTGGAACAGGTCAGGGGTCATGGATTCCTCCATTCTGGAGTTAGCCTGGTTCTGTGAGGCATAGGTCTGTTGTACAAGGTACCTGAAAGGCATCGATAAAACACAGTCATGAAAAAAGAAGATAAGAAATGGTGATCAATCTTATAAATCCTGTAAACAATACCAATCCTACACAGGGCAAAAAATGGACCTCTCTTGAAACCTGTGTGAAGGTATTCAATTTGTAATAGAATAAATAGATCAAGCTGAAATATGTCATTGAAAATATTTAATAAATTAAGGCTGCAGAGCTGAAATGATGGATCATGTGACCCCATGTAAATATGGATAGAGTGGTTATACTACAATTTAATGTACAGTCAAACTTATTATCCTGTTTCATGTGACCCTATGTTACTATGGATAGAGTGGTTATACTACAATTTAATGTACAGTCAAACCTGGTTATTCTGTTTCATGTGACCCTATGTTACTATGGATAGAGTGGTTATACTACAATTTAATGTACAGTCAAACCTGGTTATCCTGATTGGATCAAGAAAAAAAAGTTGAGATTTTGAGATATCTGAGGATTCCAGGACTCTGGGGTGAAATCACTGAAATGCCGAAAGAATATGTGGTTCGGACTTCCAAACCACTTTGATATATCCATGCATCAGGTATTCAAGATACCAGCTTGTTTTGATATACTGAGGTTCGACCATATAATGACTTTTTTCCATAATTTATTCAAACTTTATTCAAATAATTCATGTTTTATGCAGAAACTTCATGAAAATAACAATCATGAGAACCTTTGACGATTCTTAGTCAGAAATACATAAACTAAAGTGATACAGACTGCATTATTGTTTAGAGAAAAAGACATGCCCTGACTTTACAACTGGGGTTCGATAAACATTTACCACAGCCAAAAATTTCTGGCAAGAATTAAATGTAGTAGTTGTATATGGTATAAAGTAAATAAAAGATTAATCACACAAATAATGAAGGTAGAGTGTTTCTACAGTTGCTCTGCCAGAATGTAAACCATTACACAGACATTTATTAGATTTAGATGCCAAATTTCACCATTAGCCATTCAAAATACATATTAGAGAACTGCATTGAACAAAATCAATCAGCATTTACAGCGGGCTAGCATTAAGTGGAATTTAGTGTTCAGTAAGCATGCCTACTTCCTAATTTCATTTTCTCTGACTGATTCAGTAGTCATTACTGCCAGTTCATTGTTAGGACTTCCTGTCTCTCCTATTCGACTTATCTAACTCTGGGGCTCCCCAGCAATCACAAATAAAGTCTTTAGCAGAAATTTATAGAGCATTGCTTAGTATTGAATTCTGGATCCAATGGGAAAAGTGTACGACTGTGCAATGACAATGACAAACACCCACAATATAATGTCAGAAACAGATGAAAAAAATTAGAAGTATCAATATATTCTTACCCACTTGTAACTTCAGCGAGATACAAGCGATGCCATTTTGTCAAGCTTTGCTGATTTGATGATTTTTTTTTTATTTTACAGATATTTGGCTTAAAAATTTATTTTTCTTTCTTAGATATTTCCAAGAAAGAATTATAATGAAATGAAGAAAAGGTAAATTAACAAATTTTAAATGAAAGACAATTCACTTCTTAGAACATACCTAAATAGAATATATCAAAGTAGAACATACCCAAACTGGAAGAATCCTTTACATTTTGATGCTTTTGATCCAACACTAGCTTTTAGAATCCTGTGTGCACAATGCCCAGTAACAGGCTTGACAAATTCCTCAAATATATATGATGTAAATCTTAAGTACCCCTCTAAATGCCACAAGATGTAAAACCTTATTGTGTTGTCAAGTGCTTCATTAGCTGAACACTTTACAATTTTTCTCTGTAAAATGGCCCATTAAAATCTATCAAGAGGTCACTATGAAAATGCGTCTTTTCTTCAGATGTGAAACACACATGTAATTTTACACAATGTGTCACCATGCAGAAGATATTTGAGCGAGTTACACAAGTTACACGTAATCAGATATAATAAAAACAGATTTACAACTCATCCCGGGGTTGAATAAGGAAACAAATGAACCCCAATTTAATATCTGTTTAATGGTTGAAATATTTCCCAGTGTCCATTTAATTACCCTACATTACTTAATGTTTGGCATTAACGATCATTTAAAAGACATGTTCTATTAACTTGCCTGCTCAATATACCATTGTACTAAATCTGTATTACAGTGATCTAAATGCAATAAAGATAATATGTGTTCTATTAAATTGTATGCTATAAATCCATTTTACTTGGACTCTCTTACAATAATCAATGCAAAGTTTCATTGTTTGTAAGAAATTTTAGAATTTACTTTCTCAGCTAAACAATTACGCAAATTAAAGATTACCATGGGAAACAGGATCAACACCACAACATATAAAATATACAAATACAAATGTATGTAATTTATTGTTCTTTAAAGTATATACGTGAACTGAGTCAACTGCAGGGTGCAGTGGTTAGAGTGTCTGCTCTAGAGTTGAGAAGTAACTTGAGAAGTCCTCACTTCGCTGGTCTGAATCCACTGTGGGAAAGGAGACCTGTCTTTGAGATGAGACTGTATAAACCAAGGGTCCGTGTCATATTAGGTGTTGGCACAAAATGAACCCTCACAGCCCAAATGGCCCTGAGTGTCCAGCATAGGTATAAATTTGCCTCTCCATCGGCAAATAGTAGAGTCTCAATATGAGTGAAAAATTCCAAAGTGGGAGGTTAAAAACAAACAAACAATTTAACCGTTTTGAACAATTAAAAGAGCCTTTTCCTCAGTAAGTGCAGAAACCTGATGAGATCTTGAATGATAAAAACCCTGGGGTCTTAACATGAGGCCCAGGAGAATGCTTATTGAGTTTAGAACTTTATTTAACAAAAGTGTAAGTATAAAAACATCTGTAGGGGACTTCTATCTTACTATGAGGAGTCAAAATGTATATATAAGAATGAAGGAAGGAATTTCATCTTTTACTATTTTAACCCCATCTCAGGACTTGACTTGAAGTTATGACTCGAACTTTATAGTGCGCAGGTGCGGATCCAGGCAAAATCCAACTCAGAAATTTGTTGACAAGCACAAATAAAGGTATCCCGACAAAACATGAAAATCCTATTCCAGGGGGGGGGGCATTGACTTTCAAGTCTTCTTCATACCTGACTTTTCATACCATCATACCAACTTCACCATATCCAAGTTTTTTAAGGGGGTCTGCATTTCCTCGG
>PRKT01000053.1:683073-768896 GCA_003671525.1 Saccostrea glomerata
AAAAAAAAATACAGATATATATCAGAATGCGTGGTTCCACTGTCCTCTGCAAGGTTTCATATAAATTATTGTCTTTAAATACAGAGATTAGTATGTTTACACGAAAAAGATTTTTGTGCTGAAACAAAAATAAAAATTATTGTGTTAAAGCTCCACAAATTGCGTTTAATAGCAAATCATTACCTTTTATCGCATTTTTCTGCGATTAAGCGCAAAGTGTTTAAACGCAATATGCATTGCGATAAAATGCATTCTTTTCCATTGAATAGCAATTCAAACACAATAGATTTTTTTTAAAACTAGCCCCAATAAGTTTCCGTATTTCTAAAACGAAAGTGAAATTGCAGTTATTCAAAGATTATAGGTCGGGGAACTAAAAATCTTTTGCAAAGGTAAACATATGCATCGTTACTTCATTTTTGATTTTGTGTCACTGACGCGGAACAAGTACAATTAATTTAGGTAACTTAGGGTATCATTTTTCATTCTACAATTCATTTGGGTTACATAATTAGGAAGACATATAATCATATAAATATTTAACAAGAAAACATTGATGTAACCATCAATTGTCGCCCGGGAAATATATAAAGTAAACAATGGAAATGAGTCTTGATCATCAAGCCGCTTTTATATGCGTGAAAAAGCATGCGTCTAATTGATTGAGACGATAGTCGCGAATATTTTGAAAACTTATAGTCGGATAAAAATCAAACAAAAACGATACCATTTTAACCTTGATCAATTCCTCAAGTAAATGTTGGCTGCATAAAATATAAATTGAAATTAGACACATGCATCACCTATATTCAAATATGTATTGATTTCAATTTTATAATATAAAACACGAACTGTGCAGAGTACGTTTTTATGCGAGAAGCAAAATTCGATGTTCTAAAAAAAGGGACCTGTCGTTTTCTTGATAGTAAATGATAAGCAACTTTATACATTAAATATGAAAAACATATATTTTTACAGGTTCACTTTATGGGAGTAAATATATTACGTATCTCGTAATTTATGAACGGAAAGAACATTCTCATTAACAATCTTTTCAATGTTTAGAAATCCTTTAATTCTGAATAACTACTCCCACCCCAATCCCCATACACCAATTAAACTTATATGTATAGAGCAGCCCGGTCCTCCGGGCTGCAATAACACGTTAGGGGACCAACAGAAAATTAAAAACACACAGTAAATAAAGTCATAACATAATTTGTAACTTCTGTAAGATTCTTCAGCAAACTATGAATAAAATATATTCAACAAAGAAAAATCAAACTGTTTACGGTTACAATCTACGTATCAATAAAACTGAAGTGGCCCAAAATGATGACAATGTTCGAGGTCTTGTCAAATGTCGCGCGTCTAGGGAGCCTTTGTTTACATGTGAAATATTCAGGCCCTACCTTTTATTCTCACTAGGACTACGAACAAGAGTCGGTGTGGAAGGAAAAATATCAGGGACCCCGGGAAAAGGAAGGTTGTCCTCGTCCTCCTCCCTCATCATACAGTCAAGCGAAACTTTGTAAACACACCTGGGGCTAGACGGGAGAGAATGTGAGGTCATCATAAAACCATGTGACCTCGTGTCCACTCGAGTGTAACGGCGGTGGCTTAGTGTGAAACATGGAGAATAGCCAGGGACGCGAGGTGTGAAGTGACAAGTTTATTGATTTTCCCTTGAAGTATCGTTAAAAAAAAAATTACACTCTATTATCATGATGAGGGGGAGACCAAATAAGTGCATGATACTGTTTTTGAAACTCAAGAAAAATGGAAGAATGGGTTTATAAAATAAAAACAAATAAACCATTTTAGGGGATTTATAATTTTTTAAAACATTTTTTTAACAAAGCGTGTGAAACAGCTATGAATTTTTAGAACATCAATAAATAGCAACGAGAGTTGACTGTGTTTCAAATCCTCAGCTTGATAACTGTTAATTTCAAGTATCTTTTTTGCTTTTGGCAAGTTTTGTCTTTGGTCGTCGAACAAAACTCAAAAACCTAAACTTTTGGGGTTGCATAGCTAAATGCAGAAGCTTGAGACTGTTGGAAAGCCGTGCAGTAAAATACTGACCAGTATATAAAATAAAACATTCTGATCAAGTATTCAACAGACCTTACGAGCATTTCTTAAAAAGAATTTATCCTTTTTATCCAGTGAAATTGGCAGTCAGTTATCATGGTTATGCCAGTTTAATATGATGGGATCGAAAGTCTTCAACGAAAGTCTCAATCCTATTCATGCCTAAAACGCACCACACTCTTTGTTCAAAGCAGAATTTTTTTCATTTGTAAAAAGAAGAAATGTGGAAGTAACAAACAACAATCAAGCCCAAACGTCTACTGAAACAAAACAGATAGAGAGCAGAGCAAACATGGACCTCTCAGTAAAAACATCAGAGGTGGGATCAGGTGTCATGGAAGTGTAAACATCCCCTGTCAGCCGGTCACACCCGCCGTATGCTCCCTGTCATGATGGGGCAGACGGAAAACCCTAGTGATGAAATATTACAGTTAACCTTTACGCCACAGTTTGCATTCTCAATATTGTTCCCAAAGACCTAAATGAAATCTTGTCATCTTATTTGGACAGGTGCGTAAAATTTTACGTTTTGAAAATTTGTCTAAGTAAGTTGTTCACATAATATTCATATCATGCAGATTTAACAAGGATTAGAGAATTAGGGATGAAACAGGCACGGAGCTACAGGGGGGCACCCCACCCCCCTTTTTTTTTTTGCTTGTCACCTTCTTCAAGTAAGAAAAAAAAATTCTCTGGCTGGACCCCCACTTTTAAAAACGATGCTACGTGGCTGTGAAATACCTTTATTGAATTTTTAGCAGACATACTACAGTTAAAACTCAATATCTTTGAACTCGGAGGGACCAAAAGCTTGGAGATACTGCGGTTAAAATTCGAAAATGAAAGGTGTGTGGGACTACAAACTCGCTTAGAAACGTCCATGGTAAGTTGGTACTCGGAATTTCAATGTTCAAGATGTTAAATTGTTTACGTGTAATGAAAGAAAGTTCTACATAGAATTTCTTTGTACTGCATCTATTTTATGCATAAAATATAATAATAATACTAATACAGTGTATAACACATCATGAAGCACTTACCTGTAAGTCGCCACTTTTTGAAGCCCACGACCCACACTCGTCTGTCTTTAGCTTGAAATTTCAAATTGTTAAAAATATGAACCGGTCGATATTAGCTATGCCCAGAAATGTGATTACCCCGGTATATTGCCCTGGTAAATTGACGAATAACATGCACCATCCATTAATTACTGACCTGCCATGTAACCCGTGGAGGTCACACTAATGCATCGTTTGGTCTCTGATATTAGGATTATACAACCCTCCTGTTTGGTGGCTCAACTTTAAATGTACAACTTTTTTCTCCACCGTAGTGGTTGTACTTTTTTCTGTTTCAGATTCTGTGTTCATTTGTAACTAAGCATTAAGCCAGCAACAAAACACATCAAACAGCCTTAACATTACTGCTGCCAAATCTCTTGTTTTATCTTACAGTCGGCAGACTCTTAAAAAAAGAGCAACAATATACAAGAGAGAAGACCCCCCTTTTATAAAATAGCATCATGCTTCATAAACAAACTTATGCCAGACAAGTCCTGTGGCTATGTGTAAAAGTATATGCATGCTTTACAGCACTTTTATGCCTCAGAAGTATTCCATTTCTTTCTCTTTTTTAAAAAATATCAAATAACACGGAATTTGGCAAATCTTCCAATATATACTGACGACCTTGAACCGAAAAGTAATTTACATTGCCAGATACATGGGATCAAAATGAAAACCCCCAGTGCATTCAATACAGATAAGATCTTAGAGGTATGATTCAGAGTTCGTGAGTCATTGAAGGCACTGATAAAACATAAAATCCTAAATTCTAGAATCTCAATGTCCTCCCAAAACCATTTCTGTTAAACCACCTTAAGTTGTTTTAATTATTCATTATATTTGTCTCAACAAATTTTATCAGAAATCCATCAATATATTACTTAGTAATTTAATCCTTGAAGTGCGATATGAAGTGGAAGAAAGTTAGACATATCAGAAAATATCTGCAATATATTTCACTTAAAATAATTTATGGGATTCAATCATTAATAAAATTGCGAAATACAGATGTTTGAGTCAATAATAGAAAAACCCAACATCCCGACTGATTATAGTAACCATATGCAGACGGTACCGTAAGGGAGGTCGTAAAAAAGAATAAAAGCGGATGTGATACTCATATTGACCTGATACGGGTATTCAGTGTACTAATGTATGACTACCACAACCTTGTGTACGTACTCACCACGATACGGGTATTGTATCGTCAGTACTAATGTATGACTACCACTACCTAGTATACTTACCATCAGGGATGATAAGGGTATAGTACCGTCAGTACTAATGTATGACTACCACTACTGTACCTTGTACTAACATGATACGAGTATTGTACCGTCAGTACTAATGTATGACTAGTGACTACCACTACCTTGTACTCACCATGCCTTCCTGTGAGCACCTTTCCGTGGGACGGTAGAAAAGTTCATCCGGTTATACAGGGGTACAGTGACCGAACCTATTGGGTCCTCCCAGTTCGCCTTCCGAGGGTCGCCCATTTTCCCCGGGGCACACACATTTAACGAGTACTTAATATGGGCACCGTCCTTGGTCATATTATAAAATTTTAAAAGTCATGTGTCGATAGTAAGCACTTCAACATACGAATAGGGAATATAATCACATCCACATGGTCAAGATCTTTTCTCTGTGTTATATTTGAAGAACAGTCACTTCATCTACAGAGGGGAGAAGATAAACATCAAATGTTTGACCCAGAGAACTCGGCAACAGACAGCGCCACACGGACAAAGTAGATTTATTATATATCAAAATAGCGAGTCTTTAGCACCGCGGAGGATGATGAAGCCGATTACTGCCTCTCTTGGGGCGAGCTCTTTATCTCTTCCGAAAACAAACCCTGTTCCTGGAATGACGTTTTATCATTTCAATATGCATAGCCATAGATTGATAACTGCTTAGACATATTACTACACACTGATGGAAGTCAAAACTCGGCATTTTCAAAGTAATGGTATATTGTTTATTTGGTTGATTTTCATTTTTCTCGTTGAATTAAAAAAAAACAACTTGTTTTGAGAAATACCACACCATATGACACGCAAAGCAATTTAGTGCAATTTGTTGTCGGGAAAATTACATAATCGGGATCGATTTTTTGGATTTTGTATCATTTCTCTCGTGTGTATCGATTAACAAGCCTGGAAAAACCATGAAATGAGTTCATTATTTATTTTTCGCTCCTTTGATCAATTTTGTGCAATTTGATGATTTTAACATTTCAGTAATCTTTTATGTACAGGATACAGAACCCATAAACTGTGAGTTACGATGTCCAAATACACTAATTATACCCTCTCCGCGTACAGCTATCCGCAGAACAAAGATATAAAGCCCTTGATCACGACTAGAAGCAACACTAATTAGAATAATTGAGTAGCTTTAATTAACAATCACACGTTAGTATTATCCGCGGTAGCTACACCATTAGACATTAAGCACTTTACTGTGGAATCATAATGTAATTTACACTGCCTGTAGCTGAAACAGGTGAGCTCGCCCCAGTCAATTTAACCATAAAATATAATTTTAATATAACATTCTGTTTGTTATTGCTTGCACATTTTACTATAAAAGTTATATCCTATTCAATTATTTTTTCTTCACTTGTTACATATATTTAAGAATAAAATATCTATAAAACCTGACCTGTTCAACCAGAAGAAAAATTTCCATGAAGGGGGGTTATGCACGCTTTGTGTATTGAGGGGAATGAAATATTGCTCCCAGCCCAGTCTTAGATCGGAGTGGAGCCATCTGTGTGCCATAGATTCGGCGATTTTAGAGATATGTACATCACGCTTGGTCGTGTTTACGAAATTTACAGCTACAAAAGATTGTTTCGAAACAGTAATTTTTGTTAAAGAATTCAAATTCCGAGAGGTGTTGCAAAGACAACAATGAAATGAAATTAACTGCCTGAATGGACTTTTGGGACAGGTCATAATTAATTCCTCAGAGATGCATTGTAATCCATGTTAATATTATAGCACATTGCGGGAGAAGGGGAGGGGGGTTGGGTTACCGTGTCAATGTGAATGTCTATCTCCATCAAGTTAATTTGCACAAAAAAACATGTTACCGGTATTTCCATTTGTAACTATTATAAGATGACAAAAATTCAACAAATAATGGTAATTTTTCAAAGTATATTTTAAATATGACAACTTCCAAACTTTGCCATGAGATATCCAACACATGCATGTCACGATCAAAACCAAAAATCGTGAAGATGCTAAAAGTGTTTTAAAAAAAATTAATTAGCATATTTAAGACGTTTGAGGGTTTTCCCTTTTTCTGCATGTCATCTCAAGGTGTGATCTGCCTTCGAGATGAAAATTAATCCTACGGGATTCTGACCGTTCATGACAGATGCATGTAGAGCTCTAACCTCTAAGATCCCCACCAACATGTCCAAATTGTCAGTTATGCAGGTAAAACGGGCTTCAATGCTATTCTTAAGCAGAATCATCCACGCATAAAATGTTGATATGATGTAGCATCAAGAAGTATGCACAGAGAAAATATCATAAAGTGCATCATATGTTTAAATGTTTCCATATCTAACTTTTTTTCTCTATGATAACTCTTTGAAAGTTAGAAGGGTTGATTTCTTGATAATTCTACCGGAATGTAAATTAAGCAGGTCGATAGGTCAGGAGCTAGGGAGCCCTTTTATGCATGCAAATCTCGTGCGCATCTGTCTCTGTGTCTGACGCCAAGGAGGCCAAATATGCATGTAAATCTCGTGCGTCCGCCTTTGTGTTTGACGTTAAGGGGCGAGGACTATTGAATAGGCATGGGAGTCCTCGTGTAATTTGAAATCTATGTCTACATTTTAAAACTCTTAATCTACAATTTTATTTCACAATGAAATGGAAATATAAGGAATCACTGTCTAGTTAGTATATAGTACGCCAGGGACATCAACAATAGTGGGAAACATGGGATGATTTATGCATAACGGGCTTCGCCCGTTATGCAAATTATCCCATGTATCCCACTATTGTTGATGCCCTGGCATACTATACTAACTAGACAGTGATTCCTTAAATCAAACAGTCACTGGAGTAAAAATATAGGTCAAATGGATACATGGACTCTTGTCTCTTTACAGACAGACAGACGGTCACCATCATTCTGGTATAACACAACGTCTTTGCCTGGTTTTACTTATACATTTTAACCAAACCACGCTTAATATTTGAATTCTTATAAATCTTCACAATACTACAAAGGAACCCTCGAGTCAGTGTATTACTGGTCTGGACTGACATCCAGAATTCTATTTATAAAACAGTTTCAAAATTTTCCAATCTTCAACTCACCTCAGAATCGATACAATTTGCGAATTGTCCGGATACTGCAGTTCCGACATTTTCAAGCTTTGCGTCAATATTTTTCTTTAAAAGAGAAACAAGATTTTTGTTGTTGGTATTCTTTGGTTGTTTTTTGTGCCTATACGGTTTGTTTACTCCACTGCAATGTGACAGGGTTTGACCTGATATCATACTGTATTAACTTCCTTGTTTCTGCCAGTCACGATTTTAATCACTTTTTATCTACTGCTAGAATGATATCATACCCACTCAGCTATGATTTCCTTTCCCGTGTTTCCCGGACAACTATCCTTATGTTTCCAAACAAGTTTCATGTAAATTAGAAATAGATAAACATTTTAAAACGGCATATGGGATACATTTTCAATTCCCTCCGTCAGTTAAGAACATTATTTAATTTAGTGTAATTACTGGTTCTCTTGCTTATGAATTGAATTTTATTTCTCCGGATAAATATACCATGTTTGCATTGCCGTCCATCCATCTGTCTGTTTGTCCGTAAAAACTTTAAACTTGCTCACAGCTTTTGATTAATTAGCTCACAACCTTTGATTGGTTAGAGTTATGACTTAAATATTTCACCTGTGTGTTTCTTGTGACAAGACCAATCTTTGGGTACCAATGCATTTGACCTTGGAGTTTGACCCTCTTTTGCACAGCTTAAACCTTGATTACAACTTTTGAGTAGTTGTAAGATAGCTTTCATACTTCATAGGCATATTCATTGCACATGGCAAGATCTTTCTTTTGGTGTAAATAACTTGAACTTGACCGTAGAAATTACCACATCAAAAAGTTAAACGTTATTCATGTATACCAGCATTTTGACGTTCTGAACTTGACCTTAGAGTTTGCCCTCTTTTGAAAAAAATATATTTCGCACGCAGATCTATATTTTTTGTGACTAGACCCTTCTCTGGTTACCATTTATTTTTATCTTGACCTTGGAGTTTAATATTTTTTTAACCATGGTCATATTCTTTGAACAGTTGTTGGTGACCGCTATTCAAAACAGAATCCTTCACTTAGGAAATTGAATGTCAAGATGGTGAGCTCAACTTGTCTGTAGAATTTCCAGTTTAAAATTATTCTAGTTTATATTTATCGCATAACGCCAATTATACATGTATATAATTTGCAGTGATTTTTTAAATATAATTATTATTTATATTGTTAGTTTCTGTTTTTTTAGGATTAAAATTTCTTAGGAACGTAATTCATTACAACAGGGACCTATATACTAAGTATATAGGTCCCAGGTTACAATCATGAATGGGTTATTTCTTTTCGGAATTTTTGCTTCCCAACTTTCCTTTTCATCTTTTAACAAATCAATCATGGCGTCCGGAGTTGCTGTGAAGACTGGAAAAAAGAAATCAAAGGGTAAATATGTTATTAATACTGAGTTTAAAGCTGTAATGTATGTTTAATACGTTGTTTTATAATATTTTATTGAAGATCACCGTAACAACGGTCGTTTACTATAATTCCAAACTGTTATATCAATAAAAAAGATTTAATAAAGCAGAGGAAATTCGAATATGGTACACCAAGTTCGTTTAATGCTTTACTTGTAGGTTTGCTGAAGGTCCTTCTACGTTAAAACTAAAATGAAACCTTACCATTTTACATAATCGCAGGAGGGAGAGAATAAATAAAAAATAAACACATTTAAAATGCTGTTAAACTTGCTTTGTGTACAGGTGTAAACTTATTGTTTATGGATATTATTATTCATTATTGGAGATGAGCTAGTCTATCAGTAATTTGAAAGATAGTCTTATCTCAGATACATATCAACTACTTGACGAAACTTGTTTATTCCTGTGGAGTGCAGTTTTAATCTTGTTTGCTTCTTCAAATGTTTTTTTTTTAAACCATAATCAGAGATTCCTCTGACTCTTACCCCTGCTTTCTATATTCTGACTTGTGCAGGAGAGAGCCAGAGCAGAGGCCATATTGAAAAGTGGCATGCATCTCTGCCTACCGAAATGGCTTTTACAACGTTATTTCACAGAGCTAACTCCTGAAAGGCTAACTCCTGAGGCGTGAAGAATCAGTAAAGGGATGATTCTTCTTAATTATCATTAAAAGGATGATGTCACCATTTAAACAGCCCTATCACCAACAAAATAATTAAGCATTTACCAGTTGATGTAGCTGAATTCCTACTTTTCAATATGGTTTCCGCTCTTACTCTCCACTGCACAAGTCACAATTTAAAAAGCAGGGGTTAGAGTCAGAGGAATCTCGGATTATCAAAACCTATCCACACATTTGACATTAAGCATAGATTAAACTTTTTTACAACCTTACCTTACTCTTCCCAAAACATGAATAGTTTGTTTTAATGGTAATTAAGGAATTGTAAGTGTAAGGAAATATGTGTGGATCACTTGATTTATTACAGAGACTGCGGCCACTTTTAGTGAGATATCCTTGAGACAGAATGCGTCTGTCCTGGAGTATTGTCGGACTTCCATGTCTGCTCTCTCGGGATGTGCTGCAGGGATCTTGGGATTAACAGGGCTTCAAGGATTCTTATTTTACTTTGTAACTGCTTTTGTTTTGTCAGTAAGTATAAATCAAATGTATTCACAAACTAGAATTTTACTGTATCTGGTAAAAGTTTAAAGTTTTCAACAAAGAACAAGTTCCTCTTAATCAATCATATTTTATTATTACATGCATCACCATACTATGCAGTTGTGGTTATCAATTTCAACTAGAACTAATGTATGTATATATGTTACACATACATCATATTTGTTCATGATTGAACAGCTTGAGGCCCTTTTTTGTCTAGGCAGGTACATTTACCAAGTACTCTCATCCTCCTGTTTTGAAATTTCTGGATTTGCCACTGATCTCAATATTCTTTGTTTATTTGACTAATATTTTGATGCAAACAATCAGATCCTTGTACAATGTACTAATAAACACTGTATAAATGGAACTCTTTGTTACTAGATTATGCTGCTACTGAAGGCAGGGGCTTCTTGGAACAAGTACTTTATCAACAGAAGGCAGATTTTCCTGAGTGGTTTATTTGGTGGCCTTTTTGTATCCTTTTTCTATGAAATATAAATATTCATGTACTGAAGAGCCGAACATGGTGAAAGCGCTTGCAGTAAATGTTTTGTGATATTTTTGGATTTTTACTTTTATCTCAAAAACTGTACGGATTCTTAATTTTGTTTTGAAATTATACATGTACTGTATTCATTTATAATATATTCTCAGTTGAAATTTGGTATTTTGAGCATGAAACTCTAGACAAATAGCAAAGGTATATTACCATTATAACATGGGTTATTATTAAAGTATTACTCTTCATTTTTGTTTACTAAAAATTATAGTAAAATAAATAGGTATGTTAACTCCCATGCTTTATTGTGGTATAAAATTGTTAAAAGTGTCATTCATTCAGCATACAAGTATTTGATTTTAAAATGTTAAATTTTCCTTAACCACTAACCTAGACATATATTTTATCATGGACGTATCCTTTTCTGACATGAATTACCATGTTAAGCCATGAATGTGGTGTCTATGAAACACTGATATTTCTATATAGCAGCTAATAACCAAGGTTACTTTTTTCAAAAGTTGATCAACTTCCAGGGTCAAGGTCATCAAAGTGAAAAATGGTGGTACCCAAGCAAATATTTTGTAAAGGAAATAAGCAAGTAAAATATGAAAGCCCTAGCAGTGAAGCACCAACTGTTCAGCAAGTATCGCTCAGATTAATTTTTACAGTATGGCAAACTCGAAGATCAATGTCATAAGGTAAAGGAATGTTGGTTCCAGAACTTGGAAGAAAAGTCTTGTCAATAGAAAGTACACGTCAAAAAGGAAATCCCTAGCATTAATAATGCAGAAGTTTCAGTTTTTCAGAAGTAGGGCAAATTCCAAGGTCATGATGTCTAAAAATGTTGAAAGCCAAAGAGAGGTCTTGTTATAAGAAATATGTGTTAAAGATGGAAGTCTAGGCACCAACCATTGAAAGGTAATGGTCAAGGTTTAAATTTTACAGAAGTAGATCAAGCTCAAAGGTCAATGTCATTAGGTCAAAAATGTTGGTAACTGAGGAAAGAGTTTATTGTAAAAAGTGTACATTTGAAATATGAATGCCGTAACATGAGGTAAAAATTGAAGATATATGTACATTGGGTATAGCTGCAGATCTGTAGCTCTCCGAAAAAATATATTGATAAACCGGAGAGCTGCAGTGCCACCCATTGAAAAAACTGTATATTTATTGCGCACAAAAAAAAAGCGCACAGTTCTTGATTAATTCTTCCAAATTCTTACCTCAGTTGCAAAAAAGGAAAGATTTTAAAAAAATTCCTTTATCCTCAATCAAGTACTCTCGTAGTTGACATCTGAACGAAGCATATTGGACCGAATTATCTTTGAAACCAAAATGGCAGTATAAATAAGCGAAATGTTCGATGATCACAATATCAGGGTGAGGAGGACTATTAACAACAATTAGGAGGAATGTTTGGAAGTGGAAACAGCGAAAGAATATGTTAGGAACACACGATTAGTAATATTTTGAAATTACAGTTTTAAAAACATGGAGAAATAAATCGGGAACCGAGCGCACTTTATTGTGCGCAATAAATATACAGTTTTTTCAATGGGTGGCACTGTAGCTCTCTGGTCTATCAATATATTTTTTTCAGAGAGCTACAGATCTGCAGCTACATTGGGTAGTGTATATTCTAAATTGTTTGAATCATGGCCCTTTAGAATTGTCAAGGTCAAGATAGGTATAACAAAGGGGGAAATCTGTTAAATGACAGAATGGCCAAAGTTACTCAGGTGAGTGATGTGGCGCATGGGCCTCTTGTTTCCACAGTTACATAATTCACATTTCAATTGGTAGACAATTGTAAGTTGCTTAGATTTGATAATTAAGTATTACCTTAAGAGATTAAATACCTCTTGTTTTGAAAAACATTACCTCTGAAGTGAAAGATTGAATAGAATGATCTTAATTAGCATTAAGGTACTCCAATATTCTCAGGTTCTGAAAATGTCTCTTAGTTCTTCAAGTATCACGTTTTTACCCATGATAATTCTTCAAACTTTATCTGTATAGATAATTATTATATAGGGAAAATAAGTAAATCTCAAATAAATTTGAAGCACATTGAGAGGTATAAAATGAAAACTGTTGCATGAAAAGATTAATTTGCAAGCTTCATTTTGAGACTTTTTGAATTAAATTATAAAATCGAGTTATCCTTCCTGGCTTATGATCTGAGTACCTTGAAAAGAAGATAGTTTAAACTTTAAAAAAAAAATATTCTAGCATTTTGAATAGCTAATAAAAAAAATGTTTGAAGAAAAAAATTTAATTGCCAGTCATACAAGGAAATATGAATAAACCTCAAAAAGCATCACAGCAAATATTATAATTAGTTACATAACGTAATTCTCACGAATTACAGCATAAATTAAAAGAGATTAAAAATTATGATTTCTTCATTAAAGGTCACTGAAGATGTCACGCCATGGTGACAATAAAGAAGTAATTATTTTTATTGTTGGTTAGCACATTTTTGACTTGACCGTTTTCTCAGATTCCTTTATGGTATGGTTCACGTGTACTGATGGAGTACCTAGATACGACGGCCAGTGCAATCTCATTGTATACATTTGTAAATAAATATGGTAAAAAAAGAGATGAAAGTTTTGAATCATTTAATTAGATCATCAACGCCACTTGTCTCGTACAATTCTTTTGGACCCCTTTCCCCCCACAAGAAATGCAGCTACATGTATAATGTATATCTAAGTGAATTTATAATTTACATCGACAATTAAAAAAAAACTGAGTTGATCCTTACGACATGGGTTCAAATAACACCGTAGGGCATGGAGCCCAGTATTGTATCAGGACTTTACCCCTAACATCTCTTTTCCTTCCGGAAACTGGCTCTACAGTCGCTTTCACAAAAAAAACATCGTTGTGTGCTGGCGGATTTACAACATGAATTAAGATAAAATCATTTGCAGGATTAATACATGTAGATTCTTAAAGTACCTGGAAATTTTATTATTGCATAATATCGCAAGAAACACCACTAACAAAGTAAAATTATACACTGTATTTGCTTTTATTCTTGTGTTGCTAAAATGCATGTGCAGAAAATAAACTGCTGGAGAACGCCCATTCATTAATTCATGTTTTTGCGATTGGACGTCTTTACAGTTTTACAACATTAATTATTTACTGTATTCAGTAAAACAAGTCTATAATGTATATTTTTGAAATATCTTGCATTATATGTGTATACACAGGGAAAATTTTTTGACTCAAAAATCATTTTAAACGTATAAACCCCTCCATATTTGTAAATCTTGAATATTGATTCTCAAAGATATTGAGATCATAAGCTTCTTCGGATAAAGGATGAGAGTACTCATGATTAAAAATTGCTGGAAAAATAAAACATTCATATTTATGTCAAGTAATTATTTCACTTAATTTATATACATGTACTGATAAACAAACAGGTTCAAAGTACAATATCATCAGCTCATTAACATATACATGTATAAAAACTAATTACACTGTATCGAAATACTGCCTCTCAAAATTTATGTTTCCCGGTTTTCTGTTTGTTTGTTGTTTTTTTGTTTTTGGCAAAGTAGGCCAAGAGTCAAGTCGATTGTAACGATAGTATTTTCTTATCACAAACAGTGTAACTGCTCACAGTAAATAGCATATATACTTGTATCTTAAATTTGAAAAAAAAAATATGCCACATATCAGCTACAAGAGCCAGTAGGTCAAAGGTCAAGATTTGCGAGGTCGGTAATCATAGTAATTTACAAAAGCTATAGCGCATAGCATTACTAGTATATGTGCATAATGTCATATCCATACCTCCTACCAGGGTCCTATATACTAATTATATAGGTCCCTGCTCCTACAGTTCTTGAGATATAGGGCGTGACAGACGGACACAAGACGGCTGTCGGGAAAATTGATCCCGTAGTGCCGCTCTGCTCAGGCGACACAAAAACCATGTGTACATACTGCATACATTTAGGACCGATTTGAAATTGTAGATAAATGTCGTTTTCCCGACCACAATTTGCCCCTGAGGATGTGCATAAATAAACTCCCAAACCTTAGTATTGCAAATCTAAGACACCATCCCAAAGGTTGTTTTGGTTACTACCAAAAATAAAACAATAGAGAGAGGGTTTTATAGGACTGTTTGAAATGTAAGAGGGATTTTAGGACTGAAGATGTGTGAGGAATTAAAATAAGCCCAATAAACCCGAACTTTCTATAGAGAGTGAAGTGCTACTTTTAAAATAAAGGAACTTAAGAATTCCAAGTAGAAGAAAGAAACTGAATATTGTTTTAAAAAGGGAATGTAATCAGAGTAGGGTACAACTTACGGACGGTTAATTTGTAAGTCCTGAAACCTAATAATTCACCTGAGTTGTCCTGGATTCTATTATGATTACACACACACGAAAAAAAGAAATACTACGTAGTATGCTATTTTAGTCCTATATTAAAGTCGACTTTGTTCAATTTCCGGATTCTTTTTGTGTAGGTTGTCCTTTTGTTTAGAACTTTTCCATGCTTTGATAATCTGATACATTTCTTCTACTGGTGGAGCAAGAACGACAAACACAGCTCCCATAAAACAAATAACATAACAAAAGGTTAAATAGGCAGAAAACTGATCGCGGGTCAAAACATCAAATGACGTCACAACCGCGGGAATTACAACTAGGAATAGGAAAACGAATGTAAAGCCCCCAAAGATGGCGACTTTTCGCGCCGAACGGAATATTTCGGCCATTACAGCTGCTGTTGGTTTTGTTCCTGGAGGAAACTCCGCAAGCTCTTTTTCATACAAGCGTCGCCATGGATTCAAAGGGTTGTCAATGGAGATCGTTTTCTCCCATTCACGTGATACATCTTCCTGGGATTTTATTTTGTGAGTCATTAATGAGGTCACAGTTGTTCCCAAACTGCTTAGTAGAATTCCAGTTACACAACCTGCTAAGAGACTGTAGTCTTGGACAGTGTTAATGAAGAAATTCGATAATCCTCCGTCGTACACTACCTCTGAAACGACGAAATTAGCCACCAAATAGCCTACCAGTCCCACAAGACTACCTACAAAAGAAAAGGTCTTATAAAACAAATGGTATGCTACAGCAAAACCCTAGTCATCGTTAACTTGATTACTAGTATGCTGAAACATGAATGGTTAAATCTGATTAAAACTTACCTACAATCACTCCAGACGACGTGCAGCGTGTCCAGATTATAGCTAGTAACAATGGAAGGGCGCATGGACTAAGTGTTCCTTGTAGAAAAAATATAACCCACGTTAAATTGATATTGCTGGCATATATTACAAGTGAAAAAGGAATGATTGCTATGGTGACCCAGACAATGCACCAGCTTTTGTAGTGCATCAGAAGGTCTTCATAATGGCGATAATCGCCATGCACTGAACACGTGTACTGCACGGCGTAGTCTCTCGTGTGCTCCTTCTTGACAAGATCCTTTAGACATGCAGGACAGTTCAGAGAGGAAGAACATCTACAAAGCTCGCTCTGACCACTCACTTTCTGGCGTCCACACAAGACACAGGTGGTTGGTGTCAATAGTCGTCTAAAACACAATGAAAAAATTATATATCTATCTATATATTTGAAAGACATGTATATTCGAAGACAAAAAGAACTTGCTACTACTGTCTATTGCACAATAATTGGAAAACAAAGTAAAACATCTATGACTTTGGGGGAATGTGACATCGTCTATACATGTATATGCATGTACCTGAAAGGGTTTATGTAGACCTTGTAAATGTCGTACACAATAATGGACGCCACCGCCATGATTTCGCCAGATCCTGTTGACATTAGAGCCATGGTAATGGAGGTTATAAGGAGATATGCTCCAGTTGAACCCATGATTTTCTCTATCACAAAGGGTGTAATGTAACCTGTATAAATGGTATATTAAAAAGAAAAAAAATGAAACACATAAAATATTTTTTAAAGCACTTTCTCCTAATCTCAGGTTTTATTACCATTTATTATTTCGTTCTGGGACAACAGGTGCGTTCCATTCTCGTAAGCCATTGAAGCATAAGTTAGAGTTGCTGGTAGAGCAATTGTTGCTGGGAGACAGAAGAACATAATGGCCGCTATAAAGAATCCGATGACACCCTGCACAGGTTTGGCGGCAATTCTACTCTGCCAGTTAGCTTGATCAATAAAACTCAGAGAAGTGGCCATGAAGAACAAAGATAAACCGTAAATAGCCCCAGATCGTGTTCGAAAAGTTATTAAAGAATCTTCATAGTTTCCATCCTTCGCTTTGATACAAGACATAGCATCGTACATAGCATCTATCGAGACATACTTGGACATGTCTTCATTAATGTTACCCGTGTAAGCTATACTGACAACTATTACAATTAAACTTACAAATGTGATCGCAGTATTGAAATACGAAATATAAAATGTTGTGCCGATACCACCAAGAAAGCAATAGGAACCAAACAGGACAGACAAGACGAATGCAATGAATTCATCTGTGGCGTCTTTTGTAAGGACACCAATGGCTGATCTGCCAGCCACGAGAAGAGCTGTAATCGTCACGATATTGGCGAACAGGGCGATGCAACAGAAGACGATGTGAGCAGGTTTCCCAAACCTTGTATAAACGATCTAAAAAGGAGTTAAAGTATGTTAGATATTACTTAACTACCAGTTGGAAAGTAAAAGCTAAGAAATCTATTGAAGAATGCAAAAAGAGGAGTATGATTGCCCGTTATGGACCACCCTACCCCGGAACAAACGTCAATTTACACTACCTTAGAGGATGCTTCTATATAAATGTCACCAATCACGACTTTGCTGTTCTTGAGAAGATTTTAAAAATATTTTTTCTATATATTCTTTGCAAAACTTTCGTTGTCCATTGTGACCCCGTCCTAGCCCGGGAGTCATGCTTTGAACAAACTTGAATCTACACTACCTTAGGATGCTTCAACGTGAGTTTCATCTTTCCTGGCTCAGTGGTTCCCAAAGAGAAGATTTTATAAAGATGCTATTAATTTTTCTATAATTCATAATTATCTCCCCTTTGAAGAGAGCTTGGTCCTTCATTTGAACAAAATAAAATCCCCTTCACCCAAGGATACGTTGTGACAAGTTTTGTTGAAATTGGCCCAGTGGTTCTTGAGAAGAAGATGAAAATGTGAATAGTTTACGACAACGACGATTACAACGGCGACAAACAATAGGACGCATTTTGATCAGAAAAGCTCACTTGATCCTTCGGCTCAAGTGATCTAAAAACGAAAAACTGTAAATAAATGAATTTAACTTCTCTTAATAATTATTTTTTATTTTCAAAGTGGCTTTACATGTCCTTTTGTAATTCAACACACTTTATAACTTTCTGCTAAGAATCTATGGATTCGGTCAATAGTGTCCATCTGCTTATGCCTGATCGTGATGCTTGGAATTTGCAAGTTCAGTACCTACTTTTTCTCTCTGAGTCATGGTGCATAATAAAAGTAGATGTAGTTTTTGAAACATTAGTACTTATAGTAAATTCTCTACCTCTAAACCAAATCGTATAGAAAATGCAATAATATAGCAAATGGTGTTGTCGAAAATTCAGAAGTTGAACTTGTATGGTGTCTGAAACATACCTGTAGAAATGTCTTAGCACCAGGAGCTTTAGTTTTGAGTTCGACTGACAATATTGGAAACAGAAGAATATCAAGAACAATACCCAACACGAAGAATAAGCACCCTCCTAAACCACTCTGAAAAAATAATAAGGAGTTTTAAGTGGGTTTTTTTTAAGTAATTTGATTTAAAATCAAAATGTCCCAGGTATATATTCTATCGTGTAGTTTACATGCAGTATATTAAAATGTGATCTTTAAAAAATTCAAAATTTGTAACGAATAAAGAAGTTTGGTTGATAATTACAGTTAT
The DNA here is from genome assembly GCA_003671525.1 of Saccostrea glomerata. Classification (NCBI taxonomy): domain Eukaryota; kingdom Metazoa; phylum Mollusca; class Bivalvia; order Ostreida; family Ostreidae; genus Saccostrea; species Saccostrea glomerata. Next base: position 701,609 of record PRKT01000053.1, read on the forward strand.
TGTCACAGTGGTGATCTGTAGAAAATCTGCCGGCCACAGTAGTTGTGACGTCACGGTGACTGCCGTTAAACTTAACGTGACTTTTCCGCCGGCGTCAAACACCGTGTCCAGACTATGGGCGTCCCTGTATACAACGCGTCTGATGGTGTTGTGTATTATTGCCAAGAAAATGGAAAATCCAGCGAAACCAAGAATCATCAGCAGGGCGGCCTCATACTTCTCCAAAATGGGGGAGATGCTGTAATATCAAGTGGTCAGTTACTGACAAACACTGTACCTAACTTATTTATCTCATAAAATAGACGTAAAACTTGAAAGCTCATCAGATATAAAATGGCAAAATAGTTTTGTGTTCTATTGTATATTTATATTCTGGTAATATTGTGGGGATGCCATGCTCCTATACAGGCCATAGCATTGTATACACTCTATTGTTACCAAGAAATAACAAACTTAAGAAAATGCCAAAGCCTTATGATAAACGTGATGACTTTAACTTTTTCAGTCGTCAACTTTTAACTGTTTAATGTAACACTTATGCAGAAATATACTTTTGTCACCTGCAAAGAAAGTTTATATCTCAGATGATTAATTCGATATGGAGGAGCATGCTCTACGTACGAACAATGTCTGAAACGAAGTAAGTTTTGACAACTGACAAGTTGATGAAGCAAGAATATCATTTGAAGTCATCATATGTTCTATGGTCGATATAATGACTTTGTCAGCAAATACAATACCCTTATATCATTAATTCAAAGGCTGACTGACTTTTTTAAATTAATACAGATTGTTAGGCCATTGTTCAAACACCTTTGTCCACGATTTTTTTTCGTTATTTCCTGATCATGACAAAAGCACACGGCGGGTGTGACCGGACGGTCGGCAGGGGATGCTTACTCCTCCATGGCACCTGATCCCACCTCTGATGTTTTGGAGGTCCGCTCCTATGTTGTATTGTTTAATGGCTTTTTAAGTCAAATACTGCTCGTTATCTCCACATATTTCATGTAGTTTTATGAAATCACGGAAAGATGTTCTGCCTGGGATGTATTTTAATGGTTGAAGTTAATAATATGGATATAGAATAGCACAATTCAGAGACATATATATAATAGATGTATTATATGTATCTGCACAATATTATCTTCAACAGGAAATTGTGTACCATATTGACCCAGAATTATTAAAGGATACTAAATAAATTATTTATACAAATTCCATGAAGTTACTGATAACTTATTAAAAAAAATAATTCTCATGCTCAGGACTTTGATTATATAGAAACAAAGGAAATAAATTTTCTCGTCAAAATGTATTTATACAAATAACAAGGTTATGACGATCAAAATGCAAAACTTTTAAAGATGAATCAAGATAAAGATGTTGAATTTAATGTCCTGTTATTAATGTATTAAAAAAGTAGATTTTTTTGCTAATTTTTTTTTCTAATTCAAAAAAGAGTAATCTTTTTAGGGGAAAAATGCATAGATTTCTAGTGTAGATCTACAGAGAGATAGTATATCGAGTTTACTTGTGGAACAGAAGTTCTTCTAACCTTCTAACTAGGCCGCGGTTCTTCCCTGCAATGAAGGAAAAAATATGAACAAAAAATTATTTACACACATTTCTGGGTTTATGATCAGATCTTAGGAAGGGGCTAAGTTGCCATGTGACGCTTTGCTATATGACTACGATTTCAATGGATGTCACCCCCCTTACAGTTTGCACAGAATGGTTCCCTTGGTCAGAGTTAGGAATTTATATTGAAATAAAACTCATAATATAAGCGCTGATGAATGCCATGGCCTGTTGGCATGGTTGGCATCTTGAACTTTTTTGTTATCAAGCAATTGTGCTCGTGCATTCAAAATACTAAATTTTAGACCTCAAACCTTGTTCTTGGTAATCTTGAACTTTTTTATCAAGCAATTGTGCTCATGCATTCAAAATACTAAATGTTGGACTAGAAAACTTGTTCTTGGTAAAAAAAAAAAAATTTAAAGTTGTCTTATAAACGACTTTTTGCAAATGGGAGTTCCGATCGTCATTAATTCGCATATGACTATGGTTCTTGGGTCAACATTATTTTGTTCTCAATCTGACAAGTTGACTTGTCTTTTTACGTTAGAATTTCTTTATTTCTTTTATCTGCTTTATACGACAGCGCTGGTATTGTATATATTGACCAAAATCACGGTCAGTTAATGTCCAATGGGTTATCCTATGGTCCATGTCATTTCGCTGTAGTAATTATTCAATTATTTAAAGCGGAGACATCCGAACCAAGAACCGTGGTCATGACTAATACAGGACAACTTGGTTATCAGTGAAAAGTAAGATAAAATCGTATATTTTTTTTAAATCAAGGTCGCGCCGTTATTCTCCGTATGCAGGAAGATAAAAAAAGATATTTTTAAAAAGTTTATTTTAGATAAGAAATTATGATATTTATCCATTCTTTGAATCATTGAACTAAACAAGTCGACTACTTTACCTAAGTGATCTTGTTTTCTTATACTTTAAAATAATAAAATTGTTGTCTTGAAGAGGCAATCAGTACCCACCTGGTTTGGTTTGGTGAGGAAGCCAGACTTCTGTAACGACAGGTGTCATTCTGTCCTCCTTCTGCGACCCCAAGTAAAGTCAGAACACTGAAGATATATACTTCCTTCATTTTTACTAGATCTCCACTGCATTAATAAAAACTGTCAGTTTTTGTGAACTCCACAATTCTGACGACGCGCTTTAAATGTCAAGGTAGCTGTGCTCTCAATGCATGTATTTATACAAACCCCTTACATTCTAGAGGGAAATTTATACAATAGTATTTATTTGTGAATTTATTTTTTTTTTTAAACCTTTAAGTTTGTAAACATGTACGCATCAACAAACCACACAAAATATGCCGCTTCAATCCGACAATTAATAACAAATCTGGGTATATACAAAACGATCCAGGCATGTGAATTGTTTTATTAAATCATTGTTTTAAAATGTGTCTCGTGTACGGCGTTTGTTACTTAAAACCCTGGATTTTTATAAATATAACATTGGTAAAATATGGTTACCTTAAGGGTCTCGACCCTTTGCAATAAATTTCACTTTAGAAAATTTAAAATTTGTACTATTTATTTTCAAAAACAACAATAACATTAGAGCCACATGGAAAATCGTTTGAAGTATGAAGCGCTGCTTATTTTCTCATAAATGATTTTTTTGTCAGATCATGATATGGGGTGACAGAGGCACAAACCACAGTCGAGAAAGGTTCATCTTCGACCATCTGATAATTTTTATGCCCCTGTAATCAAAGATTCGGGAGGTGTATCGTTTTTGTCCTGTCTGTCTGTCCGTAAAAACTTTAAACTTTGTCCATAATTTTTGAGTGAGTGGGTATGGGCGGCGGAAAGGGTAAAAAAGACGTTTATGCAAAACTATAACAATTAATTTTAAAAACAGGGCTATGACTTTCATATTTTGCAGGCGGTGCATTCCTTGTAACAAGACCTTGTTTGGGGTACCACAAAATTTCATCAAACTTAGGAGTTTGACCAACTAAAAAAAAACAAGATGTGTTTGTGCAACACTGATGACAACTAATAGCGAGGGTTGAAGTTTCTCAAATGCAAGTTAAAGAAAGGTCTTGTCACAAGGAATACACCTATGAAATATGATAGCTCTATAGTACTGACTGATAAAAAAAAGTTATGGTCAAGGCGAGGGCTTAAATTATGAGTGGGTCGAACTTTAAGATCAAAAGGTAAAATATTTTTATACCCAATGAAAGATCTTGTAACTTTAAAAGTTATGTCCATGTTTAAAATTCGGAATTTCTTTGTAGAAGTAAGTCAAACTCCAGGGTCAAGTTTGATGCTACCAAAAGAAAGGTCTTGTCACAAGAAATACACCTGTGAAATATGAAAGTCATAGCCCCACCCACTCAATAGTTATGGACAATGTTAAAGTTTTTGCGGACATACAGATAAACAGACAGGCAAATGGACGGCAGGGCAAAAACTATGTATTACATTTTTAACAATGAAATACTATTAGTTACACAGTCAGTTGGTGACCTAAAACGGATTCATACAGGGTGTGAAATGGAAATCCGTATTGGGCGAGGCGAAGGGAAAGTGTAAAAAAAAAATTCTTTGACCTGATATAAGATAGACAGAAGTAAATTAACCATTCTAGTCTACCAAAAAATAAAACTACCAAAATTATCCCAAATATGTTGCTAAAATCCATGGTTACAATGTTTCACTTTACTAAGCTATGAACTGTATTACACAAATAGAGGTCGCAGTGGTTAGAGTGTCTGTTTTAGAGTCGCGAAGTAAGGATTTGATCTTTACGTCGCGGGTTCGATCCCACTGTGGGACGTGGAGATAAGTCCTTCGGATGAGACCGTATAAACCCAGGTCCCGTACGTGTCGCAGTGGGTGCTGGCATTAAAAAGATCCCTCCCTGCTCAATGGCCCTAAGTGCCGAGTATAGGACAAAATTTGCAGCTGTCCATCGGTAAGAGGTGGCGTATCCATATGAGTAAAACATTCTCGAGAGGGACGTTAAACAATATATACTATCAATCAATCTAAAAGACAGAGGCAACAGAAAAATCAAAGAAAATGTAACAAACAGAAAATTCAATATTTTGTAGTTGAATAAGAATTTATTTCACTCGTGAGACAGGATTTTTTTTTTATTTTCACGAGTGCGAAGCTTGAGCTAGACCTTGGAGTTTTAACTTTGGCCATAAATTTTAAATTGTAAGTACTTGCATGTACCTATATACTTAGTATATAGGTCCCTGGCACTTGGTCTTCATATTTCAAAGGTTTATTACTTATTACAAGACCTTCCTTAATTTGTGTTCACGACCTTGACCTTGGAAGCTGACTTGCATTTGAGAAAATTCCTCCCTCGCCATGCATAAGCTGTCATACGGGGGCATCAGTGTTTCTCAAACACATCTTGTTATTAGTTACGATAACTTACCAACAATAAATGAATCCAAAACCTACCTACTTATATCCGATATATTAGATGTCATTTTTCATTTCTTACATGACACCGTATAGCGCAGTGTAGCGGCACCAATTTTGCAATGCTGCGTAAAATGTAAGACGAGTTCTTGGTTTTCAGTGACTTTTTGACCATATCAACACTACAGTTTTAAAGTCTTTTTTGAAATGCTTGTTTTAAGAGGTTTAATAAAGTCTGTACATTATGTTGGTGAGATATTTTTCCAAATAAATTTCCTTATCAACATGCACAATCCTGAGTCGGGAGAGTGCAAGCAAATATTATTTTTATTTTTTTTTTATTTTTGCTTTTTAAAAAATAAATCTCTTTAAAAAAATTAGTGTGCTAGCTGCTAGTAGCTTGCATTCTTTCGTACTTTCTCTATTCATTTACCATAATTAAGTCGGGTTAGGGTTGGAACATTTTTTAAAGCGTCACACTAACATTGATCAACTAATTTCCCGCGGTTTCTGTTTCACAACTGTTGAAACCGTGTTGTTTTTGTTTTCAATTTCTTACATCCAAACATGTCTGATTTCTCTAAACCAAGGGTGAACGGGAAAATGTTGTCAAGTTTTCAGGGACGATGTGTTTGTGTACTTGGAAATGCTAAAGATGTAAGTATCTCAAAAAGGACTTCGACGGGTCAGGTAAATTCACAAGATTTACTACGTAGCTTCAATTACCGACATAACTTACCTACCTGAACTTTGGTGAAGTAGCTTTATTTACCTTCCTGAAGTAGCTTTATTTAGCCACTAAATCGCATTTATTTCTTGATATACCTATCATAATTCTCAGGATGTACACACAGGGACTTGCTCCTGGCGTGTAAAAAATATCTAATAAAAAAAAACGATAGGCCTATACTATAAAACTACACAAGGGAGGACGCCATTTTGGACCCCTTCCTCGCTTCAATCTCTGTTTTCGTTATATTTTGCCGTATTTTACTGAATTACCGCCGGGGATCTGTTAAATAATGATTCTTCTAAAACCTTATGCTTAAATTTCCCCCTTGGAGCCTCTGCAATACACATTTCAGACTAAAAATAATCCAAACGCGCTCATTAGGACAGTTGGTATGGACAGAAAGCGAAAGCACATTTGAAGCTCGCCGAGGATTGCCGAATGACCTAATTGCGTATTCGAATGTAAAACGCCGAGGTGACTTTCGCTTTCTGTCCATACCAACTGTCCTAACGAGCGCGTTTGGATTATTTTTAGTCTGAAATGTGTATTGCAGAGGCTCCAAGGGGGAAAATTTAAGCATAAGGTTTTAGAAGAATCATTATTTAACAGATCCCCGGCGGTGAGTCAGTAAAATACGGCAAAATATAACAAAAACAGAGGTTGAAGCGAGGAAGGGGTCCAAAATGGCGTCCTCCCTTGTGTAGTTTTATAGTATAGGCCTATCATTTTTTTACATTAGATATTTTTTACACGCCAGGAGCAAGTCCCTGTGGATGTACACAAAAATCACACTGATGCAGTTATGATTTTCAACTTTAAAGTTAACTCGTCTGAAAACAATTTCACGAAAAAATCATTCTTGAAGTTGAAGATATGTCTTTTTCTGCGCAATTGAAGTAAAAGTTCCATATGTTTGGGTTTTTTTACAACAATTAATGTATGACTGAACACTTCTTGAATAAGATAACTTAAATTAGAAGAGAATATCTGGTTAAAATGATAATTAATGGATTGGTAATTTAATATTTAGCACAATGTTAAGTGATCATACTTATTCATGCCTCATTGCACACAAGGTGGTGGACAGTTACACAAACAGTAGAAATGCACATTTTACCTAAAAGTATTCAAACTCGGCAATGTATAAAGTATGTCTGCTTTGGACTGCTTTTTAAAACATCCTTAATATAAAACACGATAAATTTTAATATTCATATACCTGCAATTTTTTTGTTTTTTATTAAATGAAAAGCAAAATTGTGAAAAGCATTCTGAGGTAAGTATAATTAAAGTTATGGTAGGTAATTTTGCCTACAAAGCTAAATGTACTGATTGTACTGGACCACCTCAACACTATGGTTCAACAGGTCAAGTACAATCGGTACATTTAGCTACGTAGGCAAAATTACCTTTCGTAGCTTTATATACCTACCTCAGGTAGCTTTATTTAGCTATTTCAATATAAAAAATCACAATTTTGCTTTCATTTGCCATCTTTAAAGGTTTTACATACCCCCAAACCTTTTAAGTTTAGGCAATCCTTAGAGTTGCCCCCCATGAATATTATTGATTCAACAGTATATTAATATTTTTAGGATATTGTTCTTTATTAGGTTGACAGCAATGGGACAGCTTTCACTCTGTCAACAAGTGATGGTCAAGATATCAGAATAATTATGCAGGAGCCAGTGAGTATAGAAATCAGAATCCTTCGAACTAGGAACAGTTCAAACAATTAACTTGCTGTAAAAGTTTGAGAATTAACGGTTTACCTTCTTTAAAAAAAGGTGTTGGCAACATTCAATGACTTCATACCGTGGTAAATAAACAGAATGTTTTGTGTTTCAGCTTGGAGAGTATGTTTCAGGATTAACTGAAGTCCACGGGAATGTAGATGCACAGAACAACATTCATTGTCAAAACTACATAGCTTTCCCCAAGGAAATAAGTGATACATTTGGTAAGAATATGGCATATTCATTATATGTAAATTGATGAAGTGTATATATATGTATATACATTTAAAGTTTGATGTCTCGATCACAAATATTTTGAATACCAGGGATATTTCATAGTCAGAAGTTCCAGAAATATCTTGAATGCTTGGATATATATCAAAATTTTATTTCTTACTTCCAAAAAATTTGAGATGATATTTGACTGTATTTAACTGTCCCCGGAATCGTATCTTGCACTGTTGACATTAACTTTCTTTTGCACTTCAGACATGGGACTTTATAATGATGCAGTGGAGTTAACATCACGGTTCAGTGAATTTTATAAAGTTGGTGTGACAGATCAATAAAACTACATTCATATCTTTAAAAGTACAGTTCTTCAAGTAAAGGAAAGGAAAAAACTTGCTGTGCAACAAAGTTTTTTATTGTGAATTTGAAACATTATTCATACTGGATAATAAATTCATAAGATGTAATGTGTATATTTTCAGTCTACTGACCATTATCATTCCCAATGCTTGTTATGTATTCTTCATAAATACTACCGGGGTATTCATAGTGTTGGTTAGATTTTGGTAAATCTTGCATAATGCTTCTTTATTGATTTTTGATGACTGATGCTTTTTTGGTAACTTGAGCAAAAATTAATACCGGTATGCAGTTGTGATGTTTGCATTCATTTCTGTATGATACTTATGTTTGAAGTTCACTTCAAATTATTATATTTTTAGATACCCAGTATTTTTTGGGGAAAAGTGCTATGAATTAAAATTTAACCAAAATAATTAAATATAGCCATAAAATATAGGTCATGATTTCAACAATTTAAAATCTACACACTACCCAGGATGCTTCCTTACAAGTTTCTTGAGAAAAGTTGACAATGTGAAAAGTTTACAGATGGACACTAAGCGATTAGAAAAGCTTGCTTGAGCTTTCAGCTCAGATGAATTGAAAAGTTGGTCGCTGTGATCTACTCTTGGCTTAAGCTTTCAGCTCAGGTGATTTGAAAAGAAGGTCACTGTGACCTACTTTTGGCTTAATACATTTGTAGGCCCCAGCTTCAATTTAAAAGTTTAATGATTCTAAACTTGTCAGTATTTGAAAAAAGGTCTTACATTATTGTTTGAAACTCACTGTAAAATTAGCTAGACATGCAGGGCTGATTGCTAGCACTCTAAAAAAAGTTTTACTTGTTGTTTTTAAAATAAGATATTAGATTATGAAAAACTAGTAATTATTAGTAATCCATTTAGTCAGAATAGCAAGTAAATGACTATCATGGTTAGTAATTGTAAACATAATTAGTAATAAGGATGAATTCATTTACTTATAAAATGATTTACTAAGTATCAATAGAATTACTCAAATTATAGGAATAGTATTACTTTAAGTTAGTAAATGAACTACTCATTTTTGTTAATTATTATTACTTAATCTAGAGATGATATGCTTTCTATTTACTAAATTTTATGAATTATTACTAAGTAAATGTAATTCTGAAATTAATTAAAATCTAGAATATTATTACTCAAAAGAATACTAAGTAAATGAAATACTTATCATATTTACTAAAATCGACATTATTTACTAGAAACACTGCAAGGTACCGACCCTCTGACATGTGAGTACTACTCACAGATTTCTTTATCAGAGTTCCCTAATTGGGCCCTCAGAATAGTTTAATAGAAGAAATCTACTTATGATGGAAACAATTATACTTTCTATTTCTTTTGCCAATTTCTTTGTAATTGTTTTATTATATATAACAATAAAACATTTGATTCCAAATTCGAAAGCCTTAAAAATTGAATAAGTTGTATCTTTTTAAGGACCATTTTAAAAATGGTTAAACATTTCAAGTACTTAATATCGCATTTTTATTAGTGTGACTTTTTTTTCACATGAAGGAATATTTAGAAGAAAGATAACTCCTCCTCACAGACAATTAGTGATTTTAGTAAATGAATTTTTGTTTTAAGTAAATCAATTAAATACAATTCAAACAAGATGTGTTTGTGAAACACTTATGCCCCTGTATGGCAACATAGCAAAGGTTAAACTTTTCTTATATGCAAATTTAAATTATTGGGATTTCTTGATATCTCCAAGGTCAAAAGGTCAAGGTTATTGGTATCTAATGAAAGGTCTTGCCACAAAAAATACATATGTGAAATATGGAAACACTTGCCTCAACCCTTCAGAAGTTATGGTCAAGGTTACCAATTTTGAAATGTAGGTCAAACTCCAAGGTCAAGGACAAAGTGGCAGATTTGGTGATACTCAAAGAAAGGTCTTGTCACAAGGAATACACGTGTGAAATATGAAAGTCATAGCTCCGCTAGGTTAAAGTTTCTGCGGATAAAAAGACAAACAGAGAAACAGCTAGACAAACAGACGGACACGACAAAAACTATATACCCCCGAAAATTCGTTTACGGGGGCATTAAAATAATAATTATATAGTAAATAGTGGTAAAATGTAAGTAAAAACCAAGTAATGTTATTACTTATATACACAAATTTAAGTAAATATAAATTACTAAGTAAAACGTTTAAGTATGTAAGTAAAACAATTCTTTAAAATACAAAAATCAAGTAAAACATTTGAATCTAGTAATTGACATATATTTCAGTATTTGATTTTAAATTTTAAGTAAATGCTTAGTAATTATCTATTACTTATCTTTGTTATTTCAAGTAAAAAATGACTACTAAGTAAAACTTTTTTAAGAGTGAGTGAAAATTGTCAACCCTACCAGAAATCCTCTAGCCCGAGAAATAATTGTCTTTTATAAATTTGTCTAAATGAAGAGATAATGTGAATGTGACCAGATCACCATAACTTTGATTCCAAATCTACAGGCTAACTATTTCTACCCCTGTACCTATTGCACTTTGCTACCAATACTTTACATTAATCTAAAAAAGATTTTTATATGAATTTTAATTTAGGGAAAATTTTAACACGTCAATTCGAGCGTTAATACATGTAAATCCGTTCGCCCGTGACGAAATTTGTGCGTCTCGGGCAGTCAGGCCCACTGTTATTTCAAACACTGCTTAAATGTTTTGAAACTGATATAGCCATAAAATTCAAGTACGTCACAGTGACCTTCTTTTTACTTAAGTTTAGATACTTTGAGAACCCAAGATGCATCAACTGACAAAGTCTGGTTATCAGAAACCTATAAGTTTCCAAAATATGCATATAAAATCAATTTAAAAATGAATGCCGGCAAAATTGAATAAAAATTGGGTCACTTTGACCTACTTTGGAGTCAACCAAGCATATTTGGTCAACTATAGTGATATTGAGACCTCATCCTTTGCCCCAGGGTTTGTCTTGAATATTTTTTAATTTACAACATATCCTCATTTTTGTGTGTACATTTGGTGATAATCTGCCAAGTGGTTCTTGAAAGATTTTTAACCATCCAGTACTTTTCCTAATTATCTCCTCTTGTTTAAGAGTCATATTCCTACTTTTAGTATGATTTGAGCCTTTGCCAACACCAGGGATTTGACAAAAAATGACCAAGGGGTTCTTGAGATATGGCCAATATTCTAAAAAGCTAATGCATACTGCACAAATGGTCATAGCATTAACTCGATTAGCCTTTAGCTCAGAAGATCTGAAAACTGTTTTTAAAAATCTTCCTCAATAACCTTGTGAATACTTATTTCTTGACCTTACAAAATATTAGTGTCTGAAATTTACACAGCCTTTCATTCACTGTTGAAATATACATGGGATAGAAATGCGGGTGAATGTCACACAAGTGTAGCATATTATCCAATGACAGCGTTTCGTACAGTAAATGTAAATAGGGAGGGGGGCTAAGTCATTTTATAATTGTCAACAATTTAAAGTTGCTATTGTTATTTATTTCTTAACCAATGAGAATCTATTTGCCATTTCAGAGACGTTAATTACATAGCGTCGAGAATGCCACACCTTACTGAAAGTCAGAGGATGTCCAAAATTGTACTATTTAAAATTCTGAAAGAAAGAAATTTGATTTATTTTATTAGTCATGTGAATAAGAGACTATAACAACTTTCTCAAGTCATACCACACAATCTCAATAAAGAAACATATTGTCTTCCAGCATTGTACTCCAAACTCCTCACTTACAACCAGCAGTTAATATTATTAGTAGTACATGTAATATGTCATAAAAAAGGTGTAAAAGTCACACATCAACTAACAACCAAACAAATCAGACTATGGACTAGCACTTGTATTCTTGAGTTTAATTTATCAATTAGTTGTATTCATTTCACTTGCATATAAATTGTTCATTGAAACCATCAACTGAATGGTAACAATCTATTATCATTCTGAAAGTACCTATATGTGATTTTCAAGTCTCTCAATCTGTGAATCAATACTATATCATGAAAACTCAGCAATCAAATTGGAAATAAAAAATTACAAAACCTTTCATTTTTTAAACAAACTGTAATGGAAAGCCTATTCAACCTCAACATGACATTTAAAAAAAAAATGGTGGACCACATTATATTAACAACAGTTTTACCATGAAAAATGTGTACATGTTCAAAAAGAATGAAATATGTCTAGTATAAACAGGAAAAGCATTGAAAGAAAATAGAAAAAAAAAACCAAGTCCTCATTTAAAAAAAAAATGCTGCCATTAAACAAAATGTATATACAAAATGTTAATATATACATAATACTAAACTTGCCGTCAAACAAAATACTGACATCATCTTTCTCTCATCTCCAGTGAAGACTTATCAGTTTTATTGTTAATCATTACTCTCTAAAGAGAGCATTCTTTCTCATAAAAGAATTGCTTTCCTTCAAAAAATGGTAAAAATCTCATACTGGTCTACGAAACGGATGTTAAACTGAATGTTACAGTTGACAAGATTTGGCTTGAACTGACGACATCACTTCCTGCCCCTACGACCTCTCTGACCTCTGTTGGCATAAGATCCAGCTCTTCCTCTTGTACTTCCTACAAGTTTATAAAATAGTATTACATCTTGGAAAACTTCCATCTTATTTATAGTAATAAACAAAATTTAATAATTTCTGAAAATATCTGAGTAAGTTTCAAGCATAATGTATTTGTATATTACCATTACCAGCAGGTACTTTCTACTCCTTACCCTCTGGGTCAGTCTGTGGACTCTCTACACCGGATTTAGATTCATCCTTCATGTCAACCGAGGGAGCTGACTGGACCTCACCTTTTTCTGCACTTTTGGTAACCCCACCTACAGGTGTCTTCAGCCCTATCATGGCACTCTGAAATACATTATAAATATACAGTTCTACTATAGTATGAACTTCTTAAAGTTATAGTAAATATATTTTTTTAGCAATTAAGTTTAGTAGTGCCTATTTTACAGGTAGATGCAATGCATGTCAGAGAAAACTGACATTTTTAGCATCTTCATTCTAATACTATATTTAAAGAGAATATTCCGAACATTGGTATTTGAAGGGTAATTTTTTATAGCATCAATGTTTTTTAAAGAGAACAAAGAAAGGTACATTTTATTTCATTAACATTTATAGAGTCTACCTTGTATTTATCGTAGTGGGCTCTAGTTTGACAATGGGCCTCCTTAGCTGCCTTTTCATTGTTGTAAAATTTACTACAAAGCTTGCAGTAAAATCCAGTCACAGGAACTATATAATTTTGACCTGCAAAAAAGTATAACGGTAGGTGAGGTATGAAAATATTCCAAATAACAAATGAAACCTAGCAAAAATGTAATTTTATCAATATAGTCATTCAAGATTACAATGCTCACCACCACAAATGTTAACTGGAGAGCCTTATACCAAATCTTTTTGGGCTTTCATTAAATATTTTTAAAAATATATACATCTAAAGCTGGAGGCATATGGCATAAGCTCTCCTAAACTTCTTTATCAAGCAATGGATTCAAGGAGAATTTTAATTTTGATCTGGGCGTGATACTGTATAATGTAAATTTTATGGAAGTCTCGTTTTTGAAGAACCATGCAGTTTTATCAAAGAAAGAAGAAAATAACAAGAGACTGTTTTTATCTACCCTCCTCGACACAGCAATCTCAACAAGGAAGCAAAGAAATTGATATGCCATTGAAGGGTCAAATCACAAAAAAATTCGAGCCACAGATATTGCCAAAGTCATTCAAATATACCCACCAATAGGAACATCAGAGCTGTAAGGAGGAATCTCAGAAGCTGACTCTTTTGTCACAGAGGGATCTGGCTTGGCCTGTAGAGAGGGAGTTTTCTCTGAGGTCTGTTGAGGTACCTCCTTAACCTCTTTGACTGATGAACTTGAAGGGGTACTTGTTGAATCCTCCACTTTTTGAACTGAGGTGTCCCTCTTCTGCTTGGTGGCAAGGTTATCAGAGACAGGAGTTTTGTCTCCTCTAGCTTCTGTTAGTTGTTGCTCTACATCTGTTGTCTTTGTGGCTGGACTGGTAGAGGTTAGCTTTGGAATTTTGAATTCCATGCCACCAGTTCCTTTTTCCTTTCCATCCACTGTTTTCCTGGCTGAAGACAGTTTTGGAATTCTGAATTCCGTGCTTTTGTTTGTTTTTTCCTTTTCATCTGCTGTTTTGCTAGCCATACCTTTAGAAGGTCCTTCTTTTGATGTTATGCCTTCCATTCCTTCAGGTGTTTTCTTCTCTGCTTCAGTTGCTTTCCTGGCTGGAGTGGTAGATGGTTTTTTCTTGCTATCAATTTCTTTGGATGATTCTTCTTTTTTGGCGGGTTTGTCTCTATCTGATTTTGTTGCCTTTGAATCAGCTTGAGAACTCCTTTTATTCTCTGAGGAAGAAGTATTGCTATCTGATTTCTTGCTGCTCAGACCTTCCTGATTCACAGTCAGATGTCCATCTTTGTTAGTTGAACTTTCCATCTCCTTCCTTTCAGAATAATCAGTGGAATTCTCTGAAGTCTTGGTCTTTTCAGGTGATTTGGTCTCTGTTATTTCTCTGTCCTAAATTTTAAATCAAGCAGAGATTACTAATTCTACAAACTCTTTATATTTCAACTTACTAACTTTTACTTGTACATGCAAATGTTATGGGCAATTAACAAGAACATGCAAATAAGTTTTAATGTTCAGGTATTGGATTTACAAAATATTAACACAGTGGTTTATTTTTGCTTCATAAAAGTTAAGAAATCTCTAAGCAAATGTAATGTAAATGGTGTTTACTAAGTTTGAATTTGGCGCCATTGGTTGGCAGGTCATGTGACTACCGCTCTAAGGGTATATAAACGTCACAACGCTAGCGTCAGACATTCAGTGTTAAGTTGGCTTCAGAGACGAAAGGTTGTATTAGGTAAGGAGTTTATAGGTAAGCCGACAGTTTCCCATAAGAGAACGTGGATCAAGCATCCTTACTCTCGCGGGAATAGCTCGACTAGTCCTCAGTGGACATACATATAAAAAGAATAAGTTTCTTTAGCATTAGGTGTTGAGTAGCTGAGTACTCATTTGTTGAGCACTCGTTGAGCGGGAGGTTTTACTCATTGGTTGAGTAGTGTTTTTGAGTATTATAAATTTGTATATAGTTAGTATAATATCTTAGTTAGTATATTTTATAGTGATTTTTATCAGTGATTTGTTTTGTTAGGTAATTAAGGGTAATCATTTTTATTTTATACGAGAGGAACTCGTATCGCCTTATTTGTATATTTTGCAGGCGATTATTTTTGTATATACGTTCGCCGTATTTGTATATTTTGGCAGGCGATTATTTTAAAGTATTATATTTTTGAGTCTCGGTCTCAGTTTAGTAACTGAGGGATCCAGTATCAGAAGAGAACACGTTACATAATTTTTGGTGGCAGCGGTGGGATCCTCGAGACTCAGGTTTTGTTCTCCAAAAATGGATAAGAGTTTGGAAGAAATACAAAACGAAATCACTGCCCTTGAAGGACAAATTGAGCAGATGAGGATTGAGAACTCATTCATGAAGGAAACTGGTAGGATTGGCCATTCGACTCCTAAGACGACTCATGCAGTGAGTATTCCAGTAGATGAGCCTGATTCTGGACTAGCTTCGGGGCGTCCTTCCGAGTATGCAGATTTCTCGGAAAGTGAGACTAGTGATCAAGAAGAGTACAGTGAGACCAGGCCTAAAGTTAGATTCTCAACAGCAACAGCAGACCTGAGAGAAGAAGGTCATTTGGAGTCTAGAGAGAGAAACTCAAGAGGATGGAGTAGAAAAAGTTGTTGGGAGGAGTTCCCAAAGCTGGAAGAAAATGAGAGCCGCCCATATGTACTGAGAAGAGGAGAAGACGGCATAACGATGAGACGAAATCGATCACGTGAGAAGAACAGAGCAAGTGATAAACAAGGACCGAAATCCGACTCAACGGAAAAAGCACCGGTTAGTTCCTTTATAAAACCAGCTACATTCGATGGAAGCGGATCATGGCTAGATTACAAATCTCATTTCGAGGCTTGCTCAGAACTAAACAGATGGACTAACAAACAGAAAGGTCTATACCTTGCGGTTTCGTTAAGAGGTCAAGCACAAGGGATACTAGGTAATTTGAGCAGCGATGCTACTCACGATTACTCAATCTTAGTGAAAGCACTGGAGGAAAGATTTCTTCCTGCAAATCAAATGGAATTGTACAGAGTACAATTGAGAGAAAAACGTCAAAAGGCCACAGAAACATTGCCTGAGCTTGGACAAGCGATCCGAAGACTCACTAACTTAGCATATCCTTCAGCTGGTAACGATTTACAAGAAACGTTGGCAAAAGAGCAATTTATCGATGCCCTGGTTGACTCGGATATGAGAATACGTATTAAACAAAGTCGTCCAAAGACATTAAATGAAGCAATCAGTCTTGCCGTTGAACTTGAAGCTTATGTTAAATCTGACCGGCGAAATCAAGAGACAAAGAATTTTGCTCGTCCAGTGGCCAGCAATGAATCAAAAGGATCGGATTTTGAGTCGAGAATGAATTCATTGGAGAAGACTATGGAGTCTATGCTTCGCGAGCTTACTCAGCTAAAGAAACACAGTGTTGTAACTCATGAACAGAGAAAAAGTTATGAGAAGAATTCAACACTCCAGAAGCCCAAAGTTCCTATGTCTCAACGGACTTGTTATAGGTGTGGAAAACGTGGTCACATAAGCCTTTATTGTAAGAAACCAAAGCCCAGCCAAGACAACAGAGGACACAAAGGGACGGACCATTTCTCAAAAGATAGACCTAAGGATTCAGAAAAAGGTAACAGCAAATTCTCATCTTTGAGTACAGAAGAAGAGAAATCCGTTCAGAATAAGGTGGGAATTAGTCGTGACAAGAACGAGGCAGGAATGTTTATCAAGGCAGTAGTAAACCAACGTCCAGTTAACTTACTGGTGGATACTGGAGCAACAATTAGCATCCTTTCGTCCTATGTTTATGAAGAGTTGAAATCGTCTCTCGATTTAACAGAACACACAAATGACATATTGTGTGCAAGCGGGTCAAAACTTAAAGTAGAAGGAAAAACAACTGTCTCGGTTACATTCGACAATGATGAGGTCTACTCACAGCAAATGACAGTAGCTGATCTACAAGTGGATGGTGTCATAGGATTAGACTTCATGAGGACCCATTCCTGTGTAATTGACGTACACCACAGTAAACTGAGAATTGGTGAGAAGTCCTACTCGCTTTTCTTCGAAGGAAAAATTGGTTGTTATCGAATAGCAGTTGTTGAACATCTGAACTTACCCCCAAGAAGTGAAATAGTCGCAATTGGTCGCGTGTGCATCACCGGCAATGAATGTTTACCTGAAAAGACGCACATAATTGAGCCGTCCGAAAAGTTTAAGGGTGAAGATCAAATGTTGCTTGGACGAACGCTTACTCATGGAACTAAAGACGTACCTGTACGAGTACTCAATTTATCCAATGACGTAAAGCACATCTATCCTGGAACCATAGTTGGAATGATGACTCAAATAGACAAAGTAATGAGTACCCAGACAATTGTGAGACAACATGAGAAATTACCTTTATTCTTGCAAGATTTGTTTGACAGAACAGTGAAAAACTTGACCAGTGAACAAGCAGTGCAGGTTAAGGAATTTTTACTCAAACATGCAAGCGTTTTTGCATCTTCAGAAAAAGATCTCGGACGAACAAATATCGTAAAGCACAAGATCGATACTGGAAATGCAGCTCCCATAAAGCAGCCATTGAGAAGAGTACCTGTACATTGGCAAGAAGAGGTCGACAGACAGATTAATGACATGTTAGAGAGAAATGTGATTCAGCCAAGTTCTAGTCCCTGGTCTTCGGGGATTGTGTTAGCGAAGAAGAAAGATGGCACAATGAGGTTCTGTGTCGACTATCGACAACTCAATGCTGTGACAGTTAAGGATGCATATCCACTGCCACGCATTGATGAGTCGTTAGACTACTTAGCTGATTCTCTTTGGTTCAGTACCCTAGATTTGAGCTCTGGGTACTGGCAAGTTGAGTTGGACCCCAAGGACAAGCCAAAAACAGCCTTTTCAACAAAGAAAGGACTTTATGAATTCCAAGTCATGCCGTTTGGTCTCAGTAACGCACCAGCAACGTTTGAGAGACTAATGGAGACAGTGCTGGCAGGCCTACAATGGCAGATATGCTTGATTTATTTAGACGACATAATTGTCATCGGTAAATCATTTGAGAACATGCTAGAAAATTTGAGCAAAATATTTGAGAAGTTGGAAGGAGCAGGTTTAAAACTCAAGGCCAAGAAATGTTCGTTATTTGCAAGAGAAGTAGAATATCTTGGACATGTCATCTCAAGCAAAGGTGTATCCACAGATCCACAAAAGGTAAAAGCAATCAAGGATTGGCCTGTACCTACCACAGCAACTGAGGTTAGGTCATTCCTGGGTCTTTGTGGTTACTATCGAAGATTCATCGAGAAGTATGCAGAGAAGGCAAAGCCACTTACTCATCTGACTGAGAAACACAAAAACTTTGTTTGGAATGAAGACTGCCAGGAAGCGTTTGAGAAACTGAAACATTCTTTGATGAATGCACCCATCTTGATCTATCCAGATTTCTCAAAGCCTTTCATACTCGATACCGATGCGAGTAACAATGCTATCGGAGCGGTTTTATCTCAGAAGAATGAGAATGGAGAGCAAGTTATCGCTTATGCAAGTAGAACTTTGTCTAAACCAGAAAGAAAATACTGCGTCACTCGTAAAGAGTTACTTGCAGTTGTTTACTTTGTGAAGTATTTTAGGCATTATCTGCTTGGAAGAAAGTTTACAATCAGAACCGACCACAGCTCACTGAAATGGCTGATGCGGTTTAAAAATCCAGAAGGCCAGTTAGCTCGATGGATCGATGTCGTATCAGCTTATGATATGGATATTGAGCACAGACCTGGAAAACTTCACCAGAATGCAGACGCAATGAGTCGCATACCATGTCACCAGTGTGGATACCGAGAAACTGAAGAAGATAATGCAGTTGTGATGAAAGCCACAGAAGTGGAAGACAAAGAGCAGAATTTGTCAAACTCTGAGCTTCAAAGACTGCAAGATGAAGATCCTGATATTGTTAAGGTTAAACATTGGTTGACTAAAGGTGTTAGACCTAAGCACAAAGAGATAGCGGGTGAGAGTCTATTTGTGAAATCATTACTCACACAGTACGACAGATTAGCTTATAAAGAAAACATCCTATTCAGGAAGTGGGAAGACTTTGAACTCAAAACTGCAAAACTCCAAGCTATTATTCCGATGAGTTTGCGACGAACAGTACTCAAGTTTTGTCATGATAATCGTTCTTCAGCACACCTAGGAGTGAGAAAAACAATAAGTAAGATACGCCAATCTTACTATTGGCCCGGCTTACAGCGAGACACAAGGTTATACATAGCTGGGTGTGAGAAATGCTGCAAAAGAAAAGGACCAAATAGAACTAAACGAGCACCAATGCAGTTAGTTGAAGCCGGTCGACCAATGGAGAGAATAGCCACTGATATCTTAGGTGAGCTGCCAGAGACAACGAACGGTAATAGATATATTCTAGTTATATCAGATTACTACACAAAATGGACCGAGAGTTACCCAATGCCCAATATGGAAGCTCGTACCGTTGCAAAGATCATGGTGGAAGAATTCATAGCAAGATTTGGCGTACCATACTCAATCCACTCTGACCAGGGTCGACAATTCGAGAGTTTGTTATTTCAAGAGATGTGTAGTTTACTACAGATTGAGAAAACTCACACAACGCCATATCACCCTCAGTCTGATGGCATGGTTGAGCGTTTCAACCGAACGTTGTTAAACATGCTAAGTGCATATGTGAATGAGAGACATACAGACTGGGATGAGCAGCTTCCTTACGTAATGATGGCGTATCGCTCATCAGAACATGAGACGACAGGATATTCCCCGAATTTCCTGATGCTAGGAAGAGAGACAGCAACTCCTCTCGATATCATGTACCAAAAGCCATCTCCTATAGATAAAATACCACAGTCAAGATGGGCCTGGGAACTTAAAGATCGTTTAGAAGAAGCACATAAAGTTGTTCGAGAACACACAAATTCTGAAATGCTCAGACAGAAACGGTATCACGATAGAAAACTCAACTGGGAAGACTACAAAAACGGTGACCTTGTTTATGTGTACTTCCCTAGACATAAAAGTGGTCTATCGCCAAAACTAACAAGTTATTGGCATGGTCCATTTAAAGTTATATCCAAATGCTCCGACATAAATTACAAAGTAAATTGTGGACTAAGAGGAATACCTCAAGTAATTCATGTTGATCGTATGAGACCTGTACGATCGCAATTGATTTCAGGCGAAAGAGAGAATTTAACCGAGGTTTACTCAGATAAAAATGCACAGAATGAGTCAGAAAGTATTGTACAAAATGAATCAGAGAGTATTGTACAAAATGAGTCAGTTAACTCATCTAAAGATGAACAAAGTATACGGCCAAAACGAACAAAGCAATTGCCAACATGGTTAGCTGATTATGACACCAAATGGTACTAAAGCATTTTAGTCAATGATTTTTCTCTTTGCAGAAATCAGTCATGGTTAACACCAAAACGACGCCAAGGAAAGAGTCTGAAAATTGTCCAATGTGTACATTTTCATCGTCAAGCCGAGAATCTCTGCTTAATCATGTGCTAGAGTGTGGTAAGAAACAACAAGAAAAACAGTTCAAGTGTGATAAGTGCCCATATGTTTCACTGAGAAAAGCCAACCTGAACAGACACAAGAAGTGCAAACACCAAAGTGAAAAAACGGAGCGCAATGAGAAGAGTGAAGAAAGTATTGCTAGTCTTCGTGCTGAATTAGAGATCTCAAGTGACAGTGATGTAGAAGAACAGAATACAGGAAGCGTTGTATCCGACGATAGTTTGACACATGGTGATGAGGAACCTGTTGAATCTTCAGTTAACAAAGATCCAGTGGTTGAGAAAGAACAGATGCAGGATTCGTTAATTCTTGGAAGGGTCGTGAGAAAAAGAACCATGCCTGAAATATTCATTCCTGCAAAGAAATCTAAGTTCCCAACTGGAAGTACAATGGCAACGCTTGTTTCTGATTTGAGGAGGAGTTTAATACCTGAACCTCAAGCTGAGGTGATCGTACCTACATGTACAATTCCTGAATCCTCTCATACACAATCTGTGAACGACGAGGATAAGACCCGGAAGAACGTTGCCGTACAGACTGAGCCAACTCAGTACAGCAGAGTTGAAAAGACTGTTACAACAAAAAGTGACGATGGTACCATAAGGGTTAGTCGTGTTGTAGAGGAGGAAGTTGTTATCAAACTGTAATAGGAACATTATTTTTTAAGCTAACTCAGTAAAGTGTATAGATAATACTCATATTTGTTACTGAGTAATGTGTTTTATTGTACATTTTTCTCATTCGGTTTACTCATTGGTATAGAGATATTTCCTTTGAGTGGCATTGTATATTGTACATAGATATGTGTTGAAAACTTTTTGACATAATTGAGCTATTTTGAGATAAATGCAAAAAAAAATTGTTTTTGAGTTAGTTTTGGTATAGAGGGTTTAGTTAAGTGAAAGAGATTTTAAGAATTTAGAAATGCGGGGCGCATTCCTCTTAGGAGGGGGTAATGTAATGTAAATGGTGTTTACTAAGTTTGAATTTGGCGCCATTAGTTGGCAGGTCATGTGACTACCGCTCTAAGGGTATATAAACGTCACAACGCTAGCGTCAGACCTTCAGTGTTAAGTTGGCTTCAGAGACGAAAGGTTGTATTAGGTAAGGAGTTTATAGGTAAGCCGACAGTTTCCCATAAGAGAACGTGGATCAAGCATCCTTACTCTCGCGGGAATAGCTCGACTAGTCCTCAGTGGACATACATATAAAAAGAATAAGTTTCTTTAGCATTAGGTGTTGAGTAGCTGAGTACTCATTTGTTGAGCACTCGTTGAGCGGGAGGTTTTACTCATTGGTTGAGTAGTGTTTTTGAGTATTATAAATTTGTATATAGTTAGTATAATATCTTAGTTAGTATATTTTATAGTGATTTTTATCAGTGATTTGTTTTGTTAGGTAATTAAGGGTAATCATTTTTATTTTATACGAGAGGAACTCGTATCGCCTTATTTGTATATTTTGCAGGCGATTATTTTTGTATATACGTTCGCCGTATTTGTATATTTTGGCAGGCGATTATTTTAAAGTATTATATTTTTGAGTCTCGGTCTCAGTTTAGTAACTGAGGGATCCAGTATCAGAAGAGAACACGTTACATAATTTTTGGTGGCAGCGGTGGGATCCTCGAGACTCGGGTTTTGTTCTCTAAATATGGATAAGAGTTTGGAAGAAATTCAAAACGAAATCACTGCCCTTGAAGGACAAATTGAGCAGATGAGGATTGAGAACTCATTTTGACATCAAGATAAAGAATATAAAAATGAGAATACTGAATTTATCAGCTTCATAAACAATAGTGGATACCAGGCATTTAGCAGTATGATAAATGTTCAAATATTAACAACTAAGTATTGTTGAACAGAAATCACAATTGCTTACTTTTATACATTGTAGGAAAAATTTATACAAATAAATTTTCAATTGATTCATCTTGACTTAAATAAAATAGAATGTTTTAATTGATTAAAAGTTAAGTAACACACACTGAATTTCAATTTATCTCATTTTAAAATAAAGAGGCAGATAAATCTAAATGAGTAAACTATTACCGAGTTAGAACTGTAGTGTGCAGTGTATCGAAATCATCTCATTTTGAAATACTCATTACACATAATTTTGACCAAGTCCTTCATTTGAACTCAAAACTGTGGCTAGACATACCATATTTTCGTCCTCAAACCCCACGGTGTCCAGGGTAACAAGGTCGCCGATGTCGGGGAAGAATTCATGGTCTGACGACCGGTGTCTGTCTCTTCTACTGCGACTATCACTCTACATAAAGAAAAAAAAAAAATCAGAATCTGTTACAGCATATTCTACTATGACTATTACTCTACATAAATACAATAAGCAAATCAAAATCTGTTATGGCATATTCTACTACGACTGTCACTCTACATAAAGAAAAAAAAAAAATCTGTTATAACACATTCGAAGCAACTTGAATATGTTACAGTCAGCAAGAAACCCACTCAGAAATGATCATCTAAGTGTGATTGTAAAATATATTGGGATAAGAATGTTTATGTCTTACTGCCTGTTGAAACAAGATACATGTATCAAATTTAGACATGTATTATATTGAAAACAGTTGTCGGTACTCATATCAAGAGAGAAAAAAATGTGGACCAAACAGAAAAGTGATTACTGTAGGGTACCCCCTAATTAACAACATTGTGTCAGATAGTAAAATGAGAGGAAAAGGCAGAAATGATAGCTACCTGATGAAACGCACCTCTTCGACGTAAAGGTCCAGAGAATGGATGCTTGAAATAATTCCCAGACTGAGAAAAGTCAGAGGAGAGAAAACAAAATGTTAAAGATGTATTAAAGGTAAGAGAAGAAAAAATGAAACTGCAAAAAAAAAAAACTGAAGAGACTTCTCTGTTATTTAATAAGTTTAAGATAGATACAGTTCAAAGAAAAGACAGAAAAATATTTCATTTTATTGTGAAACATCAGGTGGTTAATTTTTTTTCTGGAGAATACTGCTGTTAGTATAAGAAACTTATGCAACAGGTACAATATCAAATACACTGTATTGTGAAAGTGTTGGTGCAATGGATCCAAAAGAAGCATTTACATGTTTATCTTGTCCATCCCGCGAGTGTCTTCTTTCACCATCACTTCTCCTCTCTTCCCCCCTGGAATTTGAAAATTTCAAAGGTTATAAGTAAGTTACATAACCCAGGTATATTTTTCAGAATTCATGTCTAAGAAATGCGCCATTGCCTTCCCCCTCCATGAATCAAGACATTTTACATGCAGGTATATATCTCTTCAACAATACTGGAAGTTATATGCAAACAAATTTGTATTTAAAAACTTTGCATTTCTTTGAAATATGTCCCCTTCATGAATGATAATATTTATAAATGGTAAAATCTCCTGTATATGACACCTGATTTTGCTACCTTGGAGAGGACTCTATCTTCCTCAGGTGCTCCTCCGCCTTGATACGAGAAATCAGCTGATTAGACTTCTCAAGGTGAAGGCCCATCATGGCATCCATGCGGTTTTTGTGTTTAATGCCATTCATATGTTTAGCAAATCCCTAAAGATAAAAAATTAAATAGTAGTAACTGTACGTACTATTTGTTGATTTTATCATTAGAACTACCGGGTACATGTATTTAGATACATCATGTTGAATATAAAAGTTAAAAAGATTTTGACTTTTACATGTAACAGCAGGACATCGTCCCTTCACTGAAGTCAACCTACCTCTGCATCTCGACACTCTGTGCTGCAGACATGGCAGTAGAAATTAGTTAACTTCTTATTGGAGTTACTTTTCTATAAAAGAATTTATTATACATAATTAATTCAAAAAAAAAATTGTACACAATAAGAGAGTTGGATATTGAATGAAGGATACATTCAGCAGCTGTCATATGTTTATTGTGTTAGAGCAAAATTTCAAATATAATGCCTTTCTCCTTTGGGTAACATACTCAAAGCTACATTTGATAGATCAAATTGACGAATATCAGAAAATGTCATTAACACTAAAATCAATCCTAAGAAAGCTAGAAAACTTTGACAGAACTTAAAAGAATTTATGGAACTTTTGTAATTCATTCTGCTCCTCATAACACAGAGTTGCCTGTCCTACATTTTACCTCTTAAAGAACTCTGAACTCTCATAATTCAGTGTGCTCCTCACACAACAGAGTTGTCTGTCCTACATTTTACCTCATTAAGAACCCTCATAATTTAGTGTGCTCCTCACACATAGAGTTGTCTGTCCAATACTTTACCTCTTTAGGTTTGTCCTCGTGCTCCTCCTGATCTTTCTCCACAGTTACTATGGTAACATCCTCAATGTCCTCAGACCCTGCTGGGAGGGGCTGTTCCTGTTCCTCCTCAGTAAGGTCCAAAACTGTAATTACGTCTTTATCTTCCTCAAAATCCATCACCTTAAAATTAAATAAAATGTACAGTGTTTATAATTTCATGCAAATCTCACCACATTCAAAACAAGATGCCCATGGGCCACAATGATAACCTGAGTCACTTTGGCTCTGCTGTTCATTGTGAATAGATTTTATAAAATTTCTCTTAAATTTCATAAAAAAATTTTACTCCCCAAATTTTGTGGAATAAAATCAAGTTAGCAAAATCTAGGACCAAATACTACCTGCTGATGATTCAATACCATGGCTTTGCTGTTCTTGAGAATGAAAATTTTGATGACTTTTTCTGAATTTAAACTTATGTGGCCCCATACTACCCCTGAAGTTCAGTAAACACAAAGGATACTCCTCTTTAAATATATCTAACCAATGATTGAAACTCCTGTTCTTGAGAAGATATTTTTAAAGATTATTTCTATATCTTCCTAAGTAAACTTTCATAGCCTATTAAGGCCCCGCCCTTCCCCTTGGATTTGACTCTATTAAATTTAAATCATATATATAGCACTTAGTTCATACATTGTACAAGTTTCTTTTTTCAGGTCCTGGGATTCCTGAGAAGAAATCTTTTTTTTTTAATGATGAATCACGGTCTATTCATTCTGAATATAAGATCTAACCTCATCTTCTGTTGGTTCTTCGGGGTCATATTTCTCTGCTAGGCCAGTCTGTTTTGGCTTGACTACTGGTGAGACTTGAGGATTTAACTCTGCAGTGTTCTGTGGAGTAGCTATATGTGTGCTCAGTTGTTTAGCCTCTGGCGTGCCTTGAAGTTTTGTCATACTGGTGTTTAGTGGTTTTACCCCTGGTGTGGTCGGACATTTTCCAAGGATTCCAGGGGCTCCATCTTACAAAAAACATAAGTAATGTCATATTCTAAGCCATTTAAACAAAAGAAATTAAAAAGATAAAGAATTAAACAAAATAAAACAAGCACGCAAATGACATAGAGGAAGAGAGAGATATAGATGTAAAAGACAGAAAGAAAGAATAATGAAAGAGAAGAAGTGACATATAAAATGACATACAAACCAACTTGGTGTTTGTTTAAAGTAGAAATATACATGTATCAGAAAGTGTAAGATATGTAAGAATTCCAGTGTTAGAGGCAACACTTAAATGTGACAGAACACATAAGGTAGTAGAATGTTTTATGGATGAGTGCAAATACTGGCTGACTAAAAACACTCCAGAGATTCAGATCTGAATCAATCCTACTCTTTACCATGGGAATAAAAGAGAGAGCAGTGTGGCAGATAAATCTATCTGCAAGCATGACAATACCTGACTCCTTCCTGCGAGGAGTAGAGCGAGAGTCTGTACCCTCGGAAGATCTTGGTCTCTCCTGAGAACGTCTCCGTGGACCCCGATTTGAACTGTTGTCATTTCTTCTGTCTGGAGTACGCTGAAATATGTCAGTAGGGCAGGGTTTATAGATTAGAAATCAAAAGAATAAAACCACAGCAGAAAAGATGGGTGGTCACTAAGCTTGGGATGCTGCCCTCTTCTTCTGCCAAAAGCTTAGAGTCAGGGAAGTTTGTAATAGGAGTAATATAGTTCTACTTATATCATTCAGAGAGGAACTTTAATTTCTGTTCATTTCTGTGATAAGTGCTTATGTTTTGAAAACATTTTCAACATTGATGGACATCAATATGATTTGGAAGGAAATGTGCAGAATTTAGAAAGAATATGTGTACATATAATCTGCATCAATATGAAATTTAAGAAACATGGAACTGCAAAGAGTTTCAGCACATTCAAGTTAGTGGCTCTATAGATGACCTTGGTACAGTTCACCAATTTGAAATAGTATAAAATAGGACAGAATAATTGCAGTTGGTAAGAAAACTGTAAAATTTTGACATACTGCTCTCAGAAAGACATTTATCCTTAAAATTTAATAAAGGAGGTATCTAATAAAAGGTTTAGACATGATGCGATGAATAAAGCAAGAACATTAGTTCATGTCTTGCTTTTTCAAAATTTTTTGAATACATTCATTCAAGCAATGGATTATAAAAAAAGATTCTCAGTGGTGAGAACAGACTTCAAAGGCAGGAATGTTGGGCTTAGAGGGTTCAAATTGTTTATTTGAAATGTGATGAATGCAAGACATCATTGGCTAAAATCTTCACCTAGAAATTGAGAGAAAAATATAACTTAATATTCAAATAAATGTGAGAAATGTCACTTGGTAAGACAGAGAAAACAAATCATAGACTAAGAGGGGGCACTGGGTGTCTGGGTAAGATTAGTTTTCCTAATAGTATCAGCACACAAGATGCTATATTCAGAATGAATATTATTTAAAACTGTTCATACTGTGAATACAAAAGAAATAAGTTTTTATGAAACCTTCAACAAATTTTTTGGATAAACTTTGACTAAAATAAAAAAGGAAATTTTAGAAGATTGGTATAAAGACTGATCTACAAGCAGACTTGGGGGTTTTGTTCTTGTTTCGATGGACTTCTTGGTACAAGGATGTCTTCTTCAGAATTATCTTCCTCTGTTGAAAAATGAATTAATTGTACTCAGCAACAAGTAGAATTTACCATAACTTCTGCATCCAAATTCCAAACATAAGCAATTCACATTTAATGTAGAACAGAGGTAAACTTCACTTTACCCACCTTGGTTGTCTTCAGAGGATAGGCTAGGTTAGGTGAAAATAAACATATTTCATGAATACATATCATAAGGCAAAATTATTCCAATATGTTAATTCATACATGCATTCAAGACTTGTTAAAAGTCTGGAAGTACATTGAAGGGGATCAACAATGAGTACAAAAGATGCTCCACTGATTCCTGTGCTGATTGATGATCAACTTCTGTGAAGAGGAATGATCTATCCATACCCTGAACTTCAAGAAACAAGTCATAACAGTAAACATAATATTTTCATTTTGTTCAGTCACCCATGTACAACAGAAGTTTTAGTTAGAGCAATAAAATTAGTTCTAAAATGTGTAGAACTAGCTCACCCTTGCATTTCAAAATGAGGTTTGTCCCAAAGACCCGGGCAATGGGGTATTTCCCCACCTATAATGACAAATGTGGCTGAAAAGGGTCAACATACCATGTTACCTTATATTCTAAATTATTTTTCAGTTAAATTGTATCTGTACTCTCAGCTGACAAAAACCTCATTCATAATAACTTTTTTGCAAATAACCACCAAGTTCTGAAGAAAAAATTCTAAATTAAAGTTTAAAATATTTTCAAAATATTCCAATGAAGAGTAATGTTTCTACCAACCAACATAACAACTGATAACAGTAGGTAAATAATGAATAGCAAAAACAGCATGTATATACACACAAGATCTTCTTCAATTTCTAACAGTATTACAAATTGGTCAGGAAAAGATACATCAACTTCATAAACATTTGTCATAGCTGTGAATTCAAGGTTTTCAAAAAATTTGTACTAGAATACTCTGTAGGTTAACTTTAAACTGAGAAAGCTTAAACTTGAGATAGAAAATGCTGAGGGTAACAGCCCGATTCGTCCAAAATCCATATCAGAAAGAAGAATACAACAGGAATTTCCTATGGGAAAAAACAGTTTTTTCATTTATTGAACCTAAGTCAGATAAAAACAATCCGTGAAAATAAGGAATCAGAAGTCTCTGAAAAGTCTTGACTTTTGTCTTTTGGTGACCAAAGACAACAAAGAAACCAAAATATCTCAACAAGACATATATGATATTCAGGCATTTTGTTTGTACATGAGTATTTTAAAAACTTTTTTTTATTATGTGTGGTACCAAAGCAGAATAATTCTGAAAAATTTATTCTACGTTTATGAAATCTGAATATTGGTGAAGAAAAAGGAAAATCTTGAGGAGACATACTCAATTGAAATTGTGTATGTCTTAAGAAATCCTGAATGTCAGCAAAACTCAAATACATTTCCCAAAATACATTGATTATAATGAAAGAAAATCAAGATCAACTGTCATAAAAGATATAGCCATTCCTTGGTATAAAAACCATGTGGGTGATTTTGTATTGGGAAAAAATCCAAAGACTTGGAATTTGCTAGAATCTTTACAAAATGTTTGTATGATGAAACAAATCAATAGAAAATGGTGAGGAATATGACAATTTCACAATGTAATTCATGCTAGGTACCTTCTGTGGGGGTGTCATTCTTTGTTTTTTAAACCCTCCCTGGTCCCTCGGCCCTGAGAACCCTCTCTTTCCCTGTGGCTTCTTTGTATTGATGTCAAGCAGTGAAGGAATGTGGCCAGTGTTTCTTGGTTTACCCCCTGGACTTCCCATCAATCCTGACTGTAAATTCTGGGGTGTTCCCAAAAGGCTTGGTCCTCCAAATCCAGGATTCATGTGATTTCCTTTACATTGAAAAAAAGTTAAATAATTTACTTTACAATGTTTTAAAAGAAAATTTACCTCAAATCAAAACAAAGGAAAGAAATATGTCAAAAGAAAAATCAAAGAACTATTGTGTGACTACTAAAACACTTGCCTCTTTTATTCTGATGTTGAAGCAGTAGATTGTTCACCATCTGTAGCTGTGTATCTCTAAGTACAGCCTCCTGCTGCTTCTGCTGGATCTGTAGATTCAGTAAGTTAGTTTCCATCCCAGCCAAGGGAAGGCCTAGTCCACCACTCTGTTGCTGCATACCTTGACCTCCCATACTGGTGGGACTAAAGCCAAGATTTCCAACACCTTGCACATTCCCACCTCTGGCCTGGTTTCCCATTCCACTGAACCCACCTACAGAAAATGAAATGTAGTACTTATCAATTATAACAGTTAGATTAAATATTTTACCTAATCCACTAATTGACAAATATGATTATAATTAATAAATTTTCATGGTTCTGGAATCATGTTTACCCTAGTGGAAGCTGGTACCTTGAATTCTAAGATCAGTATCCCCTCCTACAATTGGTCCTGATCCAAGAATGCCTTGTGTTTTAGTCCTAGCACCTTGACCTAATCCTCCTATTCCAAGCCTGTTAAATTGATCTTGCCCTCTCCCCCGGTCATCACCAAAGCTGCCTCCCCCTGACAACCTATCCTGTCTCCCTCCCTGCATGGAATTCCTCCCGGAGTAAAAGTCCTCTTCATTCCTGTAATCATGGTCTCCACTTAAGCTTCTGTTGCCTCGATTTAAGTCCATGCCCTGATCCCCATATCGACCACTGCCATTAACCTGCTCTCTAAAAGAAGTCCCTCTCAAGTCTGTATCTCCAAAATAAGACCCACTATTTCCGTCTCCCATTCTTCCTCCACTGTCCCCCAAATCTCTAGCATATCCCCCTCCATCTCCAATGTAACTTTCCTGGTTACCAAGAAAAGAGCCATCTCCCCCTAGGAATCTGTTCTGGTCATGGATTGAGAAGTTTGAGGAAGCTGGAGAATTCCCAAGAAGTCCTTGTCCAAAATTTCCTCTTAAGTGATTCATTTTGTGAAGTTCTATACTTCAACAACTAGCAAATTTTGCATTGGTTTCTTTGAAGAAAAATCTGTAATATAAGTTGCAATAATCTATTTTTAAAATAAGCACATTTCTTTTAAATATCTAGATGTCATATCAAGTTATATACATGTAACAATTTTCTTATTTTATTAAACCAGTTCATTATTATTTAACATGAACTTTGTTCACAAAAAATAAAGATTACAGGACTCTGCTTGTCACTGTGAGCTCTAACAACAATGCCTTCAAGGCGTAAGATAAGTCTGAAGTTTCTCTTCACCAAGTCGGTGAAGAAATCAGACATGAGTTATGACAGACTATTGCACATTCATTCGATAGAATTTTTTTCCCCATTTACTCTGATTTCACAATGCATTGCTTGTTAAGCAATACAGTATATAAACAGTTCGTAGAACTGGTCTCTGTCCTAATAATAACACTGCTTGTCACTGCAAGCCCTTAAAACAAAGCCACAGTCAAAGAGAAAATTTGAACCTGATCCAAATGAATTTTTTTCCCCTCTGAGTTATGTTTGGTCCCATAATCCTTATCCAAATGTATCTCTCCACAAACTAAGTTCTTGCGGTAACAAGACTTTCCCAAGAAAAAAAATTAACACATCTTGATTTTAATGGATATATTATAGCAGATAAATAGTAGAGTAAACATTTTTTATTCAAACTCACACTGTTTCAGACTTCGGTTTACTAATGCAATATATATCATGTGACATCCGAGTCTACATGCAGCAAATTGAATTGCAAGTGCTGTCTGACGAGCTCAATCTAAATGAAAGTTGAAGTATCTGTGCTCACCCTATTGGTTTCACCATCAGCAATAATGAAATACAATTTTCTGCTTCAAAAAAAAGTTTTTTTTCTTAGATTGTTGTGACACATTCGAGTTTGTATACCTTAAAAAAACTTGCTTAGGCAAATAATATCGAGTACAGCGAGCTCTAATGACAACACCTGGGCAAAGAGAAAATACAGACTACTGCACATTCATTCAATAGAATTTTTTCCACAGTAATTTGGACCCACAATGCATCGCTTCATACACAAAAGCTTAAGCAACTTCTTGTGAAAATAAGAGCAAAAGTTAAACAAATAATAAACTTGCCTTGATTTAATGAATTGTTGCAGAATAATTATTAATAATACGGTTTTTTCATTAAGATCAGCCCTGTTCAGGCTTCGGTTTGGTAAAGCAACATGCATACCTTACACAGGTCAGGCACAATCTCTTGATTAAGCTATATAGCTTGATTTAGCTATAGAGCTTTATTAAGCTATTCAGAATAGCTTGATTAAGCTATTTCATTAGACTTTTTTCTCAATTGTGTTATTTATTCAAAAACTGCAAAAAGTCGCACCTTGGTGCAGTGGAAATATTAAACTTTGAACTCTTCTGAATACAATGCATGTGAAAATCACTCACCAAATTGTGTCTCCTTGAGAGACTTTGTACTCAAAGTTTTAAAAGTTTTGGGGCTATTGATGAGTGACCACACAGTTATTTCTTGAATGAAATTATAAAGGTCAGTTATGGCCAACAGGATAATTGATTGGTAAGAGTTCAGCACAATGAGAAGCAATCATACTTACCCACGCCTCATCGCACACACAGTTACTCAAACAATGGAAATTCATGTTTTGCTTAAAAGTATCCAACAGCAGCAATGTTAGAACTTTCTATGATTTCGGTTGTATTTTTGATAGTCCATAGTACATATATGAATAGTCTAATACTTGCGACTTCTTGTTTATTTCTTGCAAAAAACGTTTTTGTGAAAAACTGCATATGAATAGTTTTATCAAGCTATTTTGAATAGCTTAATAAAGCTATATAGCTTTTTAAAGCTATACAGCTTAATCAAGAGATTGTGTCGGACCTGTTATATGTGACGTCAGTCTTAGATGTGTCTAGACTCTAATTATGGCACGTGCGGTTTGACGAGCCTGATTTAAATGAAAACTGGATAAGTATCTGCACTCGCCCTAACAGTCACACCATCAACATATTATTCTCTCCTGCATAAGCATACTAGGTTCACTTTCACTTTTAAAATTCCCCAAGAAATCAACACACATTTGCATGCATGTTCATAATGACAATCTCCAATTAAATATTAGAAAAAATACAAAGGTGTGAACTTTTTCTACGGAAAATAAATTCAAAGATGAGAAATTGGTACCTAAACATTACTATAGGTTAAACAGTGTTAATAGCACTAAAGGACAGTTTGACAGTCCTACACCCCCACCCCCATATTGTTAGCATTGTACCTGGTTATTCTATCGTCATACTTTTAAACAAAATACCTACTAGAAACACAGATTGTTAAAAAGGAACAGTGATAAATCTGCTGAAAATGCCTCCTTACCAATGAAGTGGCAGAAAAATTTAGAAGAAAATGGCACCACTTCAAAAAATGTGACAGTCCTTCGCACCGTTTTTATTCGATTCACAACACATTTTGTATCTAGGACTAAAGCTCAAGATCGCTAATTTTTTTTTCTAAAAAAGATACAAATTTACTTTATATTTTTAAAAGAAATTATAATTATTGTCTTGAATAAAAATATCTTTATCCTTTCAAGAAAAAACGAATAGTCCGAATATTTTATGTATGAAATAATATAAAAAGTTTTACCTGCCGACCGGAAATCGGTTTAGCCAATGGAAATAACAATTTAACCATTTGGACAGATTTGTATTTTTTACAGGTGAGCTGATGTCAACAAGGTAATAAAATCAAAATGACGAGCGTCACTGCATGGAACAGCATCGAAGGGCTCCCTAAGCAGTTTATTTCTTCCCTGAAAGTGCTGTTCGATATTCTTGATGAAAGAAACTGTGGCTACGTCAAGTTTTCTGACATTGAAGCACGATGGCACGAAGAAGGGGTAAGGGGACTTCCAAGCGGAGTAACTGAAGCTCTGAGAAAAGTTACTCCAGCTAATGGATACCTCAGCTTTGATAGATTTGTAGCAGGTTTAAAATTGGCATTATTGACCAGCCAGAAGAAACCCAAAGATCTCAGGGATGACAAAGAAAATAATCAACCTGTCAAAGACTTAAAACGTGTCAGCAAACCAGTTGCTGCTCCAAGGGATGCAATACTGACAAGGTCATCGTCCAATCATGCATTAAATAGAGTGCCATCTGCCAGTTCTGGTGCAATGAACACAGCAGCAGTGCGACCAAACAATGCCATCTCCAGTCATAGTAAAGAGAGAAACAGTCTGGAACAAATGACATACAAGAGGACAGAGTATGACAAAACAAGGGAAAGTAAATCAAATCAGACACCAAGTCATTTACCTCCAAAGAAACCAATTCCTCCCCCAAGACCCCAAAGAACCAACCATTCCTCTGTAAACAGTGATGGACAGATTCCTCCAAAGGTTCCACCAAGAGACAGAAGCAAGAATATCATCACAGAACTAAAGAACTGGCAGAGGAGAATGAACCATCAAGCCAGCGAACAAAACCAGACTACAAAAAGCCTGCAGTCTACAAAGAGTGATTCCAATCTGTTAGACCGAGGGGAAAGAGCGAGGCAGAACAATACCTATGGTAATTTGTTTGATACAAATTTCATGATATTCAGTTGCTTTACATTTATTACATTGAATTTAACCTTAACATAATTAAACCCCATATAATACAATCACAGTGTAATACACATCTATTGTAAATCTAATTGCATCATCCTTACAATGTCAGGAGTCTGAAGAAAATACTTTGCTGTCCAACAGTTGATTCAGGACCCTGACACAATTAAGGATGACATTTTATATATATTCTTCTAACATGAGAGAATATTATTGTTGTAGGTCATTCATATCATCAGCATTATCATCACGGTAACTTGTAACATAGGCTTCATGTTCTATCATACGATCTTTGTGTATAGTTTGTCAGTGTGTTTGTTTTAGTTTAAAATAATTATGTAGTACAAATACATGTACTGGTAGATATTAGTGAATTTTTATGAAGGATCGTTGACATAAAAATTAATAAATGATTTTTTTTTTTACATGACAAGAGACATTAAAAATTTATCAGTACTAGAATATCTCTTCAGTCTTGATTAAATAAAATTTCAGTAGCAGTTGTAGAATTTCATATTGTGTTTCTAATTTTTCATTGCTCTCATTTAATAAGCATCATTCTGCTTTTAATAATTTTGCTTCATTGGCCAACATTTTATGCACTGCACAATTTGAAGTACTAAGCAATAGTTCAAGTTCTTTCCATTTGTAATATTTATCAGAAGTAAATTAATTTTAGTTTTCTTAAAGACCATTTTTTCCTACTTTGTGAATAATCTATTTTTACGCCCCTGGATCGAGAGATCATGGGGATATATTGATTTTGTTGTGTCTGACTGTTTGTCTATCTGTATGTTGTCAACTTTAACCTAGCCCATAACTATTGTGCTGTCAAGTGTAAGTGTATATCACTTCAGTCTACCTCCCACTCCATATCTGTGTTACCAATGAGGGTTCCAGGGGGCATAGTGTTTCACAAACACAAAAGGCTTCTAAATTTTGCTTGCTTCATATTTAAATGCATTGAGAGAGAGAGAGAGAGAGAGTGTGGGGGGGGGGTTACAGGTAATCTTTGGCCAATTAATTATTAGCCCTTCTCCATATAATTACCAAGTGTATTGTTTTTCTTGTCTCTATCCCATTTACTTTTACAGAGAACATAGAGCAGGTGCGATTATTACGACAGGAAGCAGTTCCCTCCACCTCTACCCCCACCTCACCCCCACAACAGAGGCAGGTCACTGTCAAAAGGAGAGATTCTGCCCGCGGGGGGATTATAATTACTTGTTAAGGTATATCAGTTTGGACATCATGCAGTAAGATTACAGTTCACTGAAAGCTTCCTTTGAAAAATTTGGCTTAATTGTTTTTAGGGAACTGAAATCTTGTTGATTCTTAGGCAATAATATACTTTGACCGCAGATCAGTGATTCCTCTAAGATTATCCCCAGCTTTTATTTTGCATGGGTGATCCTCATATATAACACATCACACTTATACTCTTTAAAATATGAATGTGGTGTAAGTCTTTGGAAACTGTGTACTCTATCCTATGGACCCAGTCTAAGAGTGCTGAGGGCCTGTGCCAAGACAATTTAGTTTGCATGATTATAAGTTTTATAACAATTGTAAAAGACACAATAGCCAGTGAAAAGTCCTAGACTTTTAAACAGATTTTGAGGCAAATACTTTTGTTTATGTGGGTTTACTAGCTTGTTCTTGGATGTGATTTGGTGCATATATATGCTTGGTGTTTACAAGATGTGAATTTTTAGATTGATACGCATCTCTCAACTAATATGCCAGCTTTTGAGGTTTTAAAAGGTTATGCATATACAAACAAACATTTGAAGTACTTTAAAACAAATCTTAAATATTTATAAGTTTTTATTTCTATCGATTGTATGCAAAATTATTCAGGGAAGGACACTGAAGTTAATTTTATCTATATCCCTCACAGTCACTGAATATATATAAACAAGACATTGTTTACTGTTTATTGCATTATCCTGTAACTTCCCTCTCTACTACATAGACTGATCTATTGTTTTCAAAACACAAATTTTTGGGAAGAAAAAAAGATGATTTAACAAGGATGAAGACAACAAACATCAGAAAGTGGGGTACGTAGGACTTAATATTGGAATGATATAAAGGATTTACCCAGTTATGTTAGGCTTTTGATTAGATTGATGAGCAAAGACATTACGTGATGTAAGATAGGATTTCAATTCCGCATGTTCAGAATCTTAAGTATAAAGAGACATGGCAATTAAAATCATTTAAAAGCAATTCTTGATTTCCTCATATTTGCTATTTTAAGATCAACTAAATCTAATTGTATAATTTATATATCATGATATTAGTATTATTTTATGCAATGCTAATAAAAAGATTGTTAAAATTGTTTAATAGGGAAATTTTGATTTTTATTTGATAAAATAATACCGGTAACTGGGCACAAATGCTTTACCCTGAATTTTTGTTTTTACACCATGCGTGGATCTAGTGGGGGGTTGAGATCCCCCCTGGAATTTGCAGAGATATTAAATTTATAGACATAACCAGGTAAAAAGTGACCTTGGACCCCCGCCCGAGAGAGAGAGAGAGTGTGGGGGGGGGGTTACAGGTAATCTTTGGCCAATTAATTATTAGCCCTTCTCCATATAATTACCAAGTGTATTGTTTTTCTTGTCTCTATCCCATTTACTTTTACAGAGAACATAGAGCAGGTGCGATTATTACGACAGGAAGCAGTTCCCTCCACCTCTACCCCCACCTCACCCCCACAACAGAGGCAGGTCACTGTCAAAAGGAGAGATTCTGCCCGTAGACACACCCTGGCCAATGGAGTGGACTATAATATGGTATATTCAGAAGCTTTATTATATAATGTGATAATGAACTAAATAATGTGTTTATTTACCGGTAATTAAAGTAGAATTTACATACCCAGATTTTTTATAATTCATGAGTTACTACTGTACACAAGGTAGCTTATCCTGACTAGTATTTGATAAAGCGTTTTGAATCATATACAGGATATGAAAATTATATTGCATACAGATTAAAAGAATGAAACAACTGGAGCAAGAGAAAGACAGTCTACTGAAAGGGCTGGACATGGTGGAGCAAGCGAGAGGATGGTACCACCGGCAGGTGGTGGCCGTGGAGGAGAAACAAAAATATATAGGCCACACCTCATACCATGTGAGTAGACAAGGCCACACCTCATATCATGTGAGTGAAATACATAGACCACACCTCATATCATGTGAGTATACAATGCATAGGCCACACCTCATATCATGTGAGTATACAATGCATAGGCCACACCTTATATCATGTGAGTATACAATACATTGGTCACACCTCATATCATGTGAGCATACAATACATTGGCCACACCTTATATCATGTGAGTATACAATACATAGGTCACAACTCATATCATGTGAGTATACAATACATTGGTCACACCTCATATCATGTGAGTATACAATATATAGGCCACACCTCATATCATGTGAGTACACACTACATAGGTCACACCTCATATCATGTGAGTATAAAATACATAGGTCACATCTCATATCATGTGAGTATACAATACATTGGTCACACCTCATATCATGTGAGTATACAATATATAGGCCACACCTCATATCATGTGAGTATACATTACATAGGTCACACCTTATATCATGTAAGTATACAATACATTGGCCACACCTCATATCATGTGAGTATACAGTACATAGGTCACACCTTATATCATGTAAGTATACAGTACATTGGTCACACCTCATATCATGTGAGTATACATTACATAGGTCACACCTTATATCATGTGAGTATACAATATATAGGTCACACCTCATATCATGTGAGTATACAATACATAGGTTACATCTCATTTCATGTGAGTATAGTAAAACGTGAATATGTCACACTTCATATCATGTGAGTATACAATACATAGGCCACACCTCATGTCATGTGAGTATACAATACATTGGTCACACCTCATATCATGTGAGTACACATAAGCTACACCTCATGTAGTATAAAAACTAGTTAGATGCTATTTTTCATCACTTTAAGAGCCTTAGTATGAAATTTTTCTGATTTTGTAGGACTACAACCTAGAAGCTAACCAGGAGAGGATGAACTTCCAGTCAGCCAGGATTATGGAAGTCAATCAACAACTCAAGACTCTCATAGACAGTTCTGAGAGGGTAAGTTCTGCTGGGATTTATGAAGAAAATTCTTCAAAGATATTCTAGATGTTTTCCTTTAAAGTCTTGAATATAGGTAGTCAGTTCATAAAAGAGCCAATATGTATATTTTTATGCCCTCTTCAGAGAAGGAAGGGCATATTGCTTTGCTGCAGTCTGTCGGTCTACTTAGTTTCTGTTAATTTTTTTCACAACCATTGCACATGCATACTGAAATGAAATTTGGTATACAGATTTATCAGATAAATATCTAGATCAAGTTCTGTTTTGGGTACGATCGCACCATTTTTGACAGAGTTATGCCCCTTGGACTTAGAAAAATTCCAATTTGGGGGAGGGGGGGGGCATAAGTGTTTTACAAACATTTCTTGTTAGAATTGTAATGTATGAGCTAATAAGGGTACTGCGAATCATCACTGTCCAAGGCTGACCAATGTCCATGGATTTTGTGAGTTGCCCTTATCATCTCATATATTAACTTTGATGTGTTGTACATGTAACATATATAAATAAATTGCAAAAGTAATCCCCCACAAACCAGTCAAATTTTATTTTGAAACCCCCATCCCATCCTACCTCACCCACCCAAAAAAATTGAAATGAATCAGCAGTTTTTTCGTGGGTTTACTTCAATAATCTGTTTGAATGTTTCCCTATTGCCTTGTTAGGGCTTTCCCCTCCACATGAATTTGGCTGTTGGGCCTTCCACTGCTCGAAGAGAAGATGCGACATCTATGAAAAGTCTTCAGGATGACCAGAAGCAACTCAGAAAGGTGAGGCTGGTTCAGTGCCTTCCAACAAGGAGCTAGCTATTAAATCAGGGGCTAACATGCTCTACAATGTGGATTTTAAAATGAAAAAAAAAAATATTATGGGTTCTCTTACAAAAAATTAAGACTATTTTCTTAGAAGAATTTTACAGTTAAAGAGAGTTAACTGATATTGTTAATGGAGAATTTTTCTTCTCGAAATAATATTGAAATTTTTCTCTCTACCAGACAATCCAACTGTGAATCCAGTTTCTTGTAGAGTTACTGCATGGTTAATCTGGTCATTAATTAAGTTTTCTTTTTTAGGAACTTCGTGAGAAGACAGATAAGATTTCACAGCTGGAGAAAGAGAAGGCCTCACTGATTAGGGACCTATTTGAGGCCCGTGCCAAGGGAAAGAACTATGATGATACAACCTTCATGTAACCTTGATCTGTGTTCACAAGTGCCAAATAGAGAGGACTTTAACAAAAGTGGGTCTGTGCTTTGTTTTTTTTAAAACACAGGTTTTTGGATCATTTAAAACTGACTTCCAAAAATTTGATGTATAAAAACACCTCAAATTTTGGGTAAGCAATCTAAAGGCCTGAAGTGGTTTAAAACCACAGTCATAATGCATTGATAAATGTTAAATTAACTTTGTCTTATTTTGGGAAAACCAAAGAAACCACATAAAAATAGTAGATAAACTACTTTTTTGTTCATTGATAGCCTGGACATTTTATTAGACAAGAAACAACCTTTGTAATTATAGTATATGTGGAATCTAATTTATTCTCAGTAATGGTTGTACAGAATATCAACTCCCTTTTAAAAGAACTTTGTAACAAAAGATTTATGTAGTATGTAGTGTTCATAAGTCCATCAAGCCTAAAGACATGTGTCACAGTTTTAGATGTATGAAAATTTTATAGTTATAATCAAGTAGCATATTAGAGTCTAAAGTCAATTACAAGTGTGTACATTGTACAAGTTAACATGATGCAATGTGAATTAATTTGTACCCATTTAACTGGAATAATCTAAGTCTCTTGATTTGTATCTTCAACATTGAAGAATACCTTCATTCATTTCAAATCATGAGAATTAACATGTCATTTTAATGTGTGTAAAATATAACTGTTCAGAGCTCAGTATTACATGTACCGGTATATACATTCCATGACAGAAATATGATATTACAACTTATATAGAGATATTAAGATAAAACAAATTGTGTACCCAGTGTGTTCATCCACAGGAATGTTATGTGTTTATACATATCTAATTTATAATACAACTTATATACAGTTAACATTCCTTTTATTTTTTTTTTATCTAAGTTTGAAAATCAAAACAATGTCTCAGCCATATGACAATTTTACAGATTGATTAAGAAATGTGACTCAATTTTTTTTTATGTGAAATAGTTACATGTTATCTGAGGAAGAAATCATCATACTTAGTCGAAAGTACATTGTACAACCAAAGTTTTTTTCATAGAGCAAATTGATCATCAAGAGGGAAAAATCCTAATTAACAGTTCTACGTTCTTTGAAGATCAGTGAATATTGTCCAATTTTAGATGATTGTATAAACCAAATCTCTATGAAAATGGATTATTCATGTAAAGTGCAGCCATTTTTTACTAGACTTTAACTTTTTTGTTGTTTTTTTTAACCAAGAATGATGTACTATTTACTTGTTTTTAAACAAAATGTTAATATATAGTATTTGTAATGATCTCACTTTATTTGTATAAGATGTACATTCCAGAGTATAAAACAAGATTTTGTATAAGAGTGAAATTTTTCATATTGGTAAAGAACAAAAGTGTTTGTGGTGGGATGGAAATGGAGCCACATATTTTGAGTTGGTGGATTTTGTGATCTTTGAGAATAATCACCAGTATTAAAGAAAAAAGACCCAAACTTGTAATCCAATACAAAAACAAAGTAAACAAGATGTGTTTGTGAAACACTGATGCCCCCGTATGGCAACATAGCAAAGATTAAACTTTCCTTTAAATGCAAATTTAATATATTGGTACCAAACATGTTTGGTAGACTAGGAAACATTTTCTCGTCCTGTGTATTTAAAATGACTAAAACGGTTTCTTTATGTATATGTGAATGACAGTAGCTAAAATAAAAGACAGGGCTTAGAAATGGGCAAGAGTTCCATTGTGCAACCCCATTAGAGAAGACAGACGAAAAGCCCGTAGAAATATAGCATTTTCAAATTATTATTATTTTATACCTGTACATACATATACTTTGTTAACATATTTTAAAGTTTGATCATATCACAGTAATTAAGATATTTCACATTTATAACTATAACCGTTTCGTTTAATTTGAGAATTTGATTCTGGTAATTGAAATATTTTCACCAAAAATTTGAACCGTTGACTTTTGTATTTGTTGACGTTGCAGCTTGCTCCGGGTGCTGGGGAACGATATCACTTTAAATGTTATTACTCGAAAAGTTTTCAAGTAAACATCATAAAACTTCTTAATTGATCTACCAAGAACACGCGTTATCCACCCTGAAAATTTTATGGAGTTATATCAATTTCTTTAAAAGATATGAGCTCAGTCTACGAAATTTTGGGACAACCCTCGTATCTTTCTTAATTGATGTATTATAGCAAACGCATGGTTACATATGGTCCCATTTCAAAAAAGGGGCTTTTCCGGAAGTTACATGTTTTTGGTTAACAACACTCAACCCCCAAACTGCTGGAAAAATTCAGTACAGCAAACAGTAATGCCTTTCCTGTTTACTAGAGCTACAGCGAGTACTTGTTCGTAACTCCAGCTGAACCCACAAAGTCGTTAAGTAACCTTACACTAGTAATTTTTCTTTACAACCTACAGAGAGCGATTTATTCGGCGACCACAAATTGGTCTTTACAGACGACAAAACATCTGGCTGGAGAAATTTAGACAGTTTCATTGACCCAGTTTTGTATGGCTCCTCGAAGCTTTCACAAAGCTCTGTGGCCAGCGAACGATCTCTCATTCCTTTCCAATACTTCATTATGCATCTGGTCTGAAGTACAGATCCCGCCACGTCATATCTAGCTATCGTTCGCTGGAGAACAACATCCAGGCAAGAACGCCGCGCCGAGTTGAAAGGAACGTTATCGGTAAGTTTTAGTGTACATAATCCTGGTCATAATATTATAAACATTCGTTGAATTTACAAACTTTCATGTATTTCAGTACTTATAATGTATATATTTAAAGTGACGTATAAAACTGTCGTTAACATTTTCCATTATAAACAGTGCTTGCGGATATTACCAAGCACTAGCTGGCGATCGAGCAGACGATTTTCGTCCGCCATTGATCAGCCCGTGGAAAATGTAATGCTGGCTAGTCTCTTTGCGGGAAATCCCTTTTGACATGACAGCCGTGTGTGTGTGAACTGTAATCGCTCTGTCGATCTGAAGTAGAACATTATTTTGTTCTTTTGTACTTTCACGGAAATGGGGCACACTGGAATAAAAAATAATAGGATTTTTTCTGTGTATTTTACTAGAAGACATTAATTCTCTTTTGTATTCTCGCATATGGTATCCATCTCTTTGTTTTCTTTAATTTGGTAACAATCTTCCTCTTGAAGAAATAAAAAAATATTGATGTCTTTTAACGGAAGGATTTACTTGGTATATTATTTTTGTATCAGTTGTACCCATTCGTCATGAACCAGGCAGCTAGCGCAGATAACGCCAGCGGCCAAAGAGTTGAGTCCCCTGTTGATAACCCCCTGCAATGCTGTTACTGTGGCAAAATATTTACAAGGTAATACAGCTTAGTCATATCGGAAAACTACTCACATTCTGAATAATAGGTGTTTTAGTAGATTATTTCAATGCACTTTAATAGAAGAAGAATACATGCGGATGTGTTTCAGTAAGGCGATGGACAAATGCATTTACTTGTACTAGAATCATGCATGGACCTTGGAGATTCACTGAATGAAAAGGAATTATATATTACTTAGTACTTAGAAATAATTCTTATATAATATAAAGCCATAAAGGTCCAAAGAAATCCAAAATTAAAACATATCAATGTTAACGTCATTTAATACCACATTAAATAGAATGTATTCGGAGTGCATTGCTTCAAACGATAGCTGTTTGTCATGTTCAAACTTTTACGAGGCACTGTTGCTGGTAGGATCTTTGGTGTCATTGTCGATTATTGATGCTTTAATTTCCCATGAAATCAGCTACAGATATACAATGACTC
The DNA here is from genome assembly GCA_003671525.1 of Saccostrea glomerata. Taxonomy (NCBI): domain Eukaryota; kingdom Metazoa; phylum Mollusca; class Bivalvia; order Ostreida; family Ostreidae; genus Saccostrea; species Saccostrea glomerata. Next base: position 745,141 of record PRKT01000053.1, read on the forward strand.
TTTACCAGACAATACTATTAGGTTATAGCTAAAAGTGCACGAATGTCAAGCAGCCATTAGCAATTCTAGATAAATTGGGTACGGTACTGCGGCCTGGAAGCCAATATAAACTTCGCCGCCATGATTTTTCAGATTCCACAAGCAAACCCCTTTGGTCTTCTACTGAAAACATTAATTTAAAGCTAGCATACTTTTAAAACCTTGATGGTTTGCCAAATACACACATATCCTATTTTTCATTAAAATGTCCACACATTCCTGTCTTTAGAATCTACTACCGGAGGGAGCACGAGAGGATACACACGGGGGAGAAGCCTTTTTCCTGTAGTATTTGTGGAAAGAAGTTCAACAGCAATGGCAGCTGCAAGAAGCACGAAAAGATTCACCTACGGGTCGAGGAAAGTGTGCCAATGGAATGCAGTCACTGTGGGAAAATGTTTGACGACATGCAGGATTTCCGTCAACACATGAAGACCCATGATGGTGCAAAACCATACAGCTGTAATATTTGTGGACGTTCTTTTGGTTTTGAAGCCGTTTTAAAGAAACATTTGATGTTTCACAATGGCCAGAAACCGTTTCAATGTCTTGTATGTTCGGCTGCATATTCAACAGCGAACGACTTGCGTATGCATGTAAAAACCCACACTGGTGATAAACCGTATAAATGCCGATATTGTAACCTAAGGTTTCCAAACAGTCGACGACGCAACATGCACGAGCGCTGCCATGAGAAATCTAACGAGCACAAATGCAACAGGTGTGGAGCAACATTCAACGGCGCCAACGCGTTGGCAACACACGAGGCTAACAGCTCCATCCATGGAGTTTGTCAGAGTGTTGAGATTGATCAGGATGCTGGCTATGACGACCAGATGTCGGAGAGTTCTACAAGTACTCACTCCGTTCTAGGCAGTTCCGGATTTGATCGCTCTGTTATTTCTGAGGTAGATATTGGACTGTTGGGAAAAGAATACGAAAGGCCCAACAGTTCAGAGTCCCACGATAGTGGTTTTCCAACAACTAGCTATAATGGCGCCAACGAAGCTGTGTACCCGACGTCCCTTCTTCATGCCACAGAGAATGGCATCGTTGTCAAGCAAGAGCAACTGGATGGCGAGAGAGCGGAATTTTCAGCAGGAAGCGTAGCTTCCGATCCCGATACCTCTAGCTTCAGTCCTAAGTCTCACCGTATGTCTGTTGAATCGGATCGTATGAGTAACCATGACTACAGTGGACAGCTAACTGTAGTTGCCAAAGACTCCAAGCAAGTACAAACAGAGCAGGGACCGTACATGGACTCCCTTCTCTCTCAGCTCGAGTCCCTAAAGCAAATTCATGAATGTAAAAACTGTGGTATTCTTTTCAGAAATTACTCCATGTTTCTTGTTCACAAGACCCTTCATGCGGACCCAGTTCGTCCGTTTGTCTGTCATTTATGTGGTGAGGAGTCTCGTGATGCTGTAGATTTCAATGCACACCTTATTTGGCATATGAAATAATTTAAAGAACCTTATATCAGGTAGAAAGATTTGCTGCCCCAAATTATGTTAAATTTACAGATCATACTTCGTATGTTCTTTAAACGGGCTTTACTGGCTTACGAATGGCCAGTTGAGGGTGACCTTTTTCTGACTTAATCAGGATTGAGGAATCACTGACCGATTTAACTCCATTTAGTTACCACAGGCGGATGTGCCTTTGTTATCATGTTGACTTGGTGGATTCCTTTGTATTGTAAATATCATGTGTCTAGTGACTTAAGAAATAAAGTCTAGATGTTCGTATAGTTGTTCATTAAAAAAACCCTTGGAAATGTGATAAGCAAGGTATTGTAATGGCCTGGGGTAGACTTTAATTAATTAGTTTATTTTTTTTATGATTGAATTGTGTCAACACTTATTGGGAATATTATCTGGGTGGATTTTATTATACATTATCTACCATTGTTTAAGGGGTCACATCCTACTTTTATTATGAAGAAAGCCAAGGATACTCTGCATGTGACAACTTTGACAAAAAATGGCTTAGGGGTTCCTGTCAGAGGTGTGGCCCGTATCCTAAAAAGTTTACACACACCGCACAAATGGCAATGAACCCATGGCTCAAAAAAGTTTTTTTTTTTTTTTTTTTTTTTAAAGATCACGGCTTTGTTGTTCTCTAGAAGTTATTTTTTTTATTTAAAATTTCATTAACTCTTAAGGCCCTATCCGACCTCGGGAGGTGTAAGGGGCCATGTTTTGAACAGACTCGAATCAAATTTATTTGAGGATGCTTCAATAGAAATATGAATATCCATGGCTTTTCTTTTCTTCTTTAGAAATTTGTTTTTTTTTTTTTAAATCATGAACTCCGATTTGAAACTTTGATTATACCTCTTATCCCCATACTCTGCCCCCACGGGTAATGATCTGAACACTACCAGAGGAAGATTCCATATATGGCTAATCATGACTTTGTTCTTGAGAAGTTCAATTTTGAAATTTTTTTGTCACCCTCTTGGTCCATCCTACCCTTCAGGAGAGGGATGTCAGGATTTGAATAAACTTGAATGTACACAAGCCGAGAAAGGCTCAACATTTGGTTCATCTTTTCTGGCCCACTGGAGTTCAAATAACTCCATCAATTTTTCAATATTTCTCTATTTTATATCCTTGGAATAGTGTTGCCCTTCATTTAAAGAAACTCACTGGTAAATACCTGTATCTAAATACTCTGTGCCAAGTTTGGTTGAAATTGGCGAAGTTGTTCTGAAATAGATGAAAATGTGAAAGTCAACATCACTTCTACGTTGAAAACGCCAACGCCATGAACGACAAACAACAGACAAGTTTTGACCAGAGAAGCTCACCTGGCTCTGGGTAGCTAAAAAGTGACCAATAAATAGTATCAGGTAAAAAAGAAATGACGGATTTCGGTAAATTTCGACATTACAGCTGGATTAAGCCTTTGGATTATTTGGACAAAGGATGTTGCAACATCATATATTGTAGCTGGGTACTCATCATCCGCACCAAAGAATTTCATTGAAAATTAAAGAGGTGTATTGACACTTTATTTGACTTTCTTTTCAGATAAGCTTTTCTATGTATTTACATCAGGGACAACAGGGCTTCCTAAGGCAGCAATCATTAGTCATTCTAGGTAAGATAACATGTATAATATACAACCCTTTGTTACTGAAATCTGAAACAACAGTGTAAACCTTGTTGTGTCAACTACATTGTGTTTAACCTTGAGAAATTTAATATCAAACTTTAGCTACCCAAAATTCATGATTTTATACACACAGTTGGCTTGATAACAATTTTTCTGATTTTCCCCTTTGAAGAAGTTGCTGGTTTAAGGTATTTTACAATAATTGATATCAGCATTGAAGGGCCAATATAAAATTTGAATTATTTAGCTATTTTTCAAAAAAAAAAATTCAGTTCAAAAGAAAAAAAATATTTTGCTTGCAAATTAGACATCCAAGAGATTTGAACAAAGCATTTAAGTTTGTCACAATGTTTACAGGTTTAATTACATGGCTGTAGCAGTGAACCAGTTTATGAACTTGACTGACCAGGATGTATTGTATGATTGTCTGCCCTTGTATCACACAGCAGGGGGCGTGGTGGGGGTGGGTCAGATGATCATTGCAGGAACAACACTAGTCATCAAAAAGAAGTTCTCTGCCAGCCGATTCTGGGATGATTGTGTTGAATACAAATGTACTGTAAGTATTAATGTACTCAACTAATCTAACAACTAGAATTGTCAATATCAAAGATTTCAAAAATATTAAGACAAGTTGTTTGAAGTTGTTTTGTTTATTTAATATCTGCAGGCAGGTCAGTACATTGGGGAGATTTGTCGATACCTTTTGGCTCAGCCTGTCAAGCCAACAGAGACTCAACACAAGGTCAGGGTAATGTTTGGAAATGGCTTAAAGCCACAGATCTGGGGGGAGTTCCAGAAAAGATTTGGAGTGACCCAGATGGGAGAATTCTATGGGGCCACAGAAGGAAACTGCAATACAAGTGAGTGTCATTTTACAGAATATTGGCTTATATCGTCATAAGAAGTATTATCACTAGGCAAGTAATATTTCTCAAATGTAAGGATATTTCTTAATATTTTAATTAAAAATGTAAATGGTTACATTTTTACCCCACCTCTGTCGATTTTTCCGTGAAATCCTGGCTTACGATTGGTTGAAGTCTGTCATGTGAAGGCGGTGGATTACTTATACCCGCTAAGTTGTAAATCTATACCTGGCTATACTATTCAACAGAGAAGACTATGTTACAGGATCTACACATACCAGTGTGAGAATCACATTTCAAAAACACCTTTGCCAACCCAAAAATAAAGTGAATAACACAGTACTTGTACTTTATTTTACAACATAACATAATAAATTCTGTACTCCTGAATGACAAATTATGATAACTGAGAGTAAAACTTATTTTTTTGTGGTTTTTTTTTAATTACAACAACACTAGAGTGCAAGATTTTATGCCTGTTACTCCATAAACTAGTATACAACGACTTTGAGTTCTAAGCTTGCCCTTGAATTGGTCACAATTGAAGGTAGTCAAACTCTTCATTTCTGTGTTTGATTACACAAACCACATCTTTATGAACTAGATGTATGTGTGTACAACCGAAATTGAAATTCTTTCTTCAATATCTTGCATGCACATGTAGATGCATGAAAATACAAGCTATACATAATTTTTGATCAATTGATTAAAAAAATACGTACAGTTCATAACAAAATTGTATTTAAATAAACGGAAAATACGAACATATATAAATAGTTTTCATCTATGTACGCCGAAAGATATAAACAGTTACACTAATGCAATGCACCAGAGGAATATGGTTCCATTAAGACGTTAAATGTGTCAGCTGTTCTTTTCTTGTGAGTTTTCCTGCTGAAATTCGGCCCGTATTTGTCGGTTTGACTCGAGAAGATCCCGGAGCTTATCCACAAGGGAATCGTTCTGATTTTCTAAATTCGTCATCCATCGATCGATCTGGTCTAGCGTGTTGCTCAGATCTTGATACTCTGAAATGATTGGGAAAAACAGTATCAGACACAAGCGCTACTGAAACAAGACGGATCGGGGAAAATTAACTTGAATTCAGACTATTGCTATCTATTTCAACTTTTCTACATTGTATATTTATAAATATATAATACAATTCACCATCATTGTTGTGTAACCTATATACAGTGGCTCGTATGAGAGAGCTGTGAAAACCCTATGAAAACCATGTTTTCCCTCCCTTGTAGATTATTTGCATGGAGTGAAATATTTATGTCGCCATGATTAAATTCACTTAGAAACATGAACTCTAGAAAGAATATCGGTTTCATAAATAGCATCTCTGAATAGTATATATATTAAGAACAGACTGACAACGAGCCAAGCTCTTCTAGGTATTTTCACAAAAAAAATTTGGTTTGTGCTAATATTCCTTGATTATAAAGAATAGTTGTGTAGGTTTGAACTGCTTTGGGGTATATGTAATCAGTGAGATAAGCAAACGAAATGTTTGCCCCAGATGTTTACTTTTAGCAAGATTTTCCGAGCGTATCAGTGAAATCTATACCATACTACGTTTAACTTTACATAAGCATTAGAGTAAAATCAAATGTAGAATGTTACCGACCATTTTTCCAAGAAATACATTCGGAAACCTTGGATGATTTCGTCGCCTTCATTAATGAGGCCCAGATCTGCCAAAGTGTTTCAAATGCATAAATTATAGAACCATGAAAATGGCCCGACACATCATTTATCTTTTCAAAGGTCAGGCTTTTCAACATTAAATTTTGTAGCTAAAAATTATCAAGAATGGTCTTAGACACTTAAATATAAAACATATATAAGTTTGTTTTAGGCTGCGCTCTATATTTTCTGGGTTAGGGTTAGGGTTAGGGGTTAGGGTAACTGCTTGAAAATAAGTAGTTTTATGCAAAATATGCTAAAATGGCGGGAAAACATGAACTTTATGATGTCATATTTCTAAAATAACAGCATTTTGATCGGATTAAAAATGACCAACAAAGGTCACAGGTACAGCTGTACATATAACAGCTATATATAAAGTAAAAATTAGGATCTTCTTTTTAAGGGACCATTTGAGTTACTTACCATATATTGCTCTTTAAACCAATCCTACTTTCGCACCTGCATGTGAATTTAAATGATTTAATCACATCAGGTCATTTTAAACTGAATCACACCCTGTTTTATTACAAATTTCAAGGGCAAAGGTCAAGTTCAACGAGAAAGCTTTTAAAACCAATAGTACAATTCTCTGTCATCCTTGAACTTTCAGTAAGGTGTGGCATTCTCGACGCTACGTAATTAACGTCTCTCAAATGGCGAACAGATTCTCATTGGTTAAGAAATTAATAACAATAGCAACATTAAACTGTTGTTGACAACGATGATACGACTTAATCCCCACCTCTTTGCCGTACATGGCATTGGATCATTGCTACACTTGTCGACATTTACCGCATTTCTATCCCATATATACATGTATTTCAACATTGAATGAAAGGCTGTGTAAATTTCAGACGCTAATTATGTTACGTCGAGAATGACACGTCTTATTGAAAGTTTAAGGTTAACAGAGAATTGTCCTAATAATTCAACGTGTACAAAGTTAGTCGCATTGGTCATTTTCGGCATACGTGTTTTTTTCTCATTTAAAAACAGCGTCAGAAGTAAAAGTCAACATAAAAAATTGGTGCTATATCGACCTTATTTACGTATATCTGTGCTGCAAGAAAATAAGATCAGGAAGAAAAACACTCCATTCCCAAATTTAAGACACATCTGATCATCAGTTTATTTACTAATGTACACGAGAGAAAACTACAGCTGCACTTCAGAATGCTGGTACATTTTTCAATATAACAAAGATATTTGTTCTGTTAATTCTGATTAGCCTGCTCGGTTAAAAGAGTCCCTGTGTCATGTGCTTCTTGAAGCTTTACAACTGCTCTGTCAATCAATGATTGAAGTGTAAGACTGCAGTTTCTCGGCGTAGCATACGTTCTTTGATGTTATTCCAGATATAAAGCATTCACCGCTACTAGGCTTACAAGTCTCAAAATCGTTAAGAGGAAAACAGCGATCAGTCATCTGAGGAAAAAGCGATCTTCAAACTCCATTCAGATTTATTTAAAGCCAACAGAACAGGAGCAGATGAGAGCAGAAAGGTCAACAGGCCGGAAACAGCAGCGGTTCCAATAAACAACAGAACAATTACGAAATATTCTTGTTTGACTTTCAATACACCTCTTTAATTTTCAATGAAATTCTTTGGTGCGGATGATGAGTACCCAGCTACAATATATGATGTTGCAACATCCTTTGTCCAAATAATCCAAAGGCTTAATCCAGCTGTAATGTCGAAATTTACCGAAATCCGTCATTTCTTTTTTACCTGATACTATTTATTGGTCACTTTTTAGCTACCCAGAGCCAGGTGAGCTTCTCTGGTCAAAACTTGTCTGTTGTTTGTCGTTCATGGCGTTGGCGTTTTCAACGTAGAAGTGATGTTGACTTTCACATTTTCATCTATTTCAGAACAACTTCGCCAATTTCAACCAAACTTGGCACAGAGTATTTAGATACAGGTATTTACCAGTGAGTTTCTTTAAATGAAGGGCAACACTATTCCAAGGATATAAAATAGAGAAATATTGAAAAATTGATGGAGTTATTTGAACTCCAGTGGGCCAGAAAAGATGAACCAAATGTTGAGCCTTTCTCGGCTTGTGTACATTCAAGTTTATTCAAATCCTGACATCCCTCTCCTGAAGGGTAGGATGGACCAAGAGGGTGACAAAAAAATTTCAAAATTGAACTTCTCAAGAACAAAGTCATGATTAGCCATATATGGAATCTTCCTCTGGTAGTGTTCAGATCATTACCCGTGGGGGCAGAGTATGGGGATAAGAGGTATAATCAAAGTTTCAAATCGGAGTTCATGATTTAAAAAAAAAAAAACAAATTTCTAAAGAAGAAAAGAAAAGCCATGGATATTCATATTTCTATTGAAGCATCCTCAAATAAATTTGATTCGAGTCTGTTCAAAACATGGCCCCTTACACCTCCCGAGGTCGGATAGGGCCTTAAGAGTTAATGAAATTTTAAATAAAAAAAATAACTTCTAGAGAACAACAAAGCCGTGATCTTTAAAAAAAAAAAAAAAAAAAAAAACTTTTTTGAGCCATGGGTTCATTGCCATTTGTGCGGTGTGTGTAAACTTTTTAGGATACGGGCCACACCTCTGACAGGAACCCCTAAGCCATTTTTTGTCAAAGTTGTCACATGCAGAGTATCCTTGGCTTTCTTCATAATAAAAGTAGGATGTGACCCCTTAAACAATGGTAGATAATTGGGAAAATAAAACAAACAAGAGGCCCATGGGCCACATCGCTTACCTGAGTAACTTGGGTGATGCAGATCTTTACCAGATTCCTCCTCTTGCTATACCTATCATGCCCAACAACCCCCTTCCTTCTTTATTTTAAAACTTTAGAATCTACACTACCCAAGGATGCTTCCACATAAGTTTCAGCGTTCCTGGCCCAGTGGTTCTTGAGAAGAAGATTTTTAAAGATTTGTTCTATATATTTCTATGTAAAACTTGGATTCCCTATTGTGGCCCCATCCTACCCCCGGGAGTCATTATTTTAACAATTTAATATCTACACTTTCCAAGGATGCTTCCACATAAGTTTCAGCGTACCTGGCAAAGTGGTTCTTGAGAAGAAGATTTTTAAAGATTTGTTCTATATATTTCTATGTAAAACTTGGATTCCCTATTGTGGCCCCGCCCTACCCCCGGGGGTCATGATTTTAACAATTTAATATCTACACTACCCAAGGATGCTTCCACATAAGTTTCAGCTTTCCTGGCCCTGTGGTTCTTGAGAAGAAGATTTTTAAAGATTTGTTCTATATATTTCTATGTAAAACTGGGATTCCCTATTGTGGCCCCGCCCAACCCCCAGGGATCATGATTTTTACAATTTAATATCTACACTACCCAAGGATGCGTCCACATAAGTTTCAGCTTTCCTGGCCCAGTGGTTCTTGAGAAGAAGATTTTTTGTGACCCCACCCTATTTCTGTTTTATCTTGATTATCTCCCCTTGTAAGGGGACTCGGCCCTTCATTTTTACAATTTAAACTCCCCTTCACCCACGGATGCTTTGTACCAAGATTGGTCAAAATTGGCCCAGTGGTTCTTGAGAAGAAGTCGAAAATGTGAAAAGTTTACGGACGGACAGACGGACGGACAGACGGACGGACGGACGACGGACACAATGTGATCAGAAAAGCTCACTTGAGCCTTCGGCTCAGGTGAGCTAAAAAGTCCTGATAACTAAAAATCTTCTCAAGAACTTCTGTACATATCATCGTCTATAATTTAACAAGGATGTGGATATGTTGTAAATTAAAAAATACTGATCAAGGCATCACTCTGGGACAAATGGCGTGGTCTCAATGTCACTTCAAATTTGGCCAAAAACTACTTTTATATGTGTACTACTACTGTATGTTTTCCAAAATTTTGATATTTTGCTCACTATAAAGCTGGGTTTATCAAATGTATGTGTCCAGTTGATGCATCTTAGGACCTCATAACATATACATGTTTACTCTAAAATACTGAGATTGAGATTCCGCGTAATTATGACCCCGTGGGAAAAAGTACGTCTACAGTAAGTCACAGTGACCCAGTTTTCAAATTTGTAGCCTATTCTTTTGAAAGATATTTATTTGCAGATATACTTTGGACATTTTAAGGCCTATGATTATTAAACTTTGTCAGTTTATGCATCTTGGGTGCTCTTGGGTAAGTCAACTAAAAAGTAGGTCATGAAGACCTACTTTCAGAATTTTATGGATAATTATAATCCATTTCAAAACATTAAAGGTCATCATTTTCCTAAACTGAATATGGGGATATTAATTCGGTCTGTCCGTCCGTCTGTCTATAACACTTTCGTTTCCACTTGATATCTTGGGAAGCTTTGTAGGTTTTGCAATGGAATTTACGTGACAACTCCCTATTGCCTAAAGAAGACGCATATTGATTTTAAGGTTCGTCATTCCAGTTGTATTTCTGTCTGTCTGTAACACTTTCGTTTCCAGGCAATATCTTCAGAAGTCTTACAATTAAAAGAACACTTCTAGTTAAACATATATGTTTCCCGAGGTATGAACTGCATCTACTCTGCATAACCCATTATCTCTCACTCGCACAACAGCACTATCAGCCAGAGATGTTCTTGAAAGGCAAACGATGCAATTTTTTCTCGGCATAATTGAGTTAAGCGTACTAACACTGGGGTATAGTGTCGGTTGATGGTATACCAGTATGATAAGAAATTTTGCATATTTTTAGTCAACTTCGTTAGCCAAGAGTTTCGCTACTCTCCTCGTGAACTTATGAGGAGAGTAGCGTATCAGAAACCTTGGCTATCGAAGATGATTTGAGGGCTTTTTTAAAACGAATTTCAACACTAGGACAGGAGTGATCCTAAAATTATTCCTTAGATCAAAAGCTATCAAAATTTTATAATTTGAGTTAAGGACAGGTCTGCCTGGAAGGATTCTACGCAAAATTCGCGCAAAAATTAATACTTTAACCGACAAAATGCTGTTTTGACCAACTTTGGAGGTTAATTTCAAAGTTGCGAATAAAAGACTAATCAAAATGAACAAAGTTCATATTGGTCAATTTATGGCCCTGTGAATTTCTGAAAAATCAAAAGTTAAACTACTCAGTTTTAGTTGAAAATTTATTACATTTCACTTGGGTCCTTGGTAACTTCATAGCAAATAAAAATGACTTAATTTTTTTCTTTTGTTTATGTATTATGACGTCATGAATTTCGTCATTTTCCTCAAATCTTGAAAATTTCTTTAAAAATGACTAAAAATTTCAGCTATTTTTTAATATTTTGCATAGCCCCCAACCTCTGATCTAAAATGTTTAATTATATAATGAAAGTACTGTTTCAAAAGATTCTTATCCACGAAATTTTTTTTGGATCGCGGGGTGGGCTCATATTTTTATCAAAAGTTGAAGATGCTCAATTTCACCCATTTTTTTTTCAAAAATCAAGAATATTGCAGTTTCACAACGCCCGAGTTTCCAAACTTGGACTCTCAGAGGAAATTTTTTTTATAGGAAATGAAAGCACTAAGTCTTTACTTTATGTTGATGTTCGAAATGGGACGTCAGGACTTGATCGGTTAATTCGTATATTGACAGGGCCATTTATGGACTTAGTGAACCTACCTCTTTAAAAAATTTAGACAAATTTACGATAGAAAACAACTTAAGAACATTGATTTTTAAATGTAAGAAAAAATGCTCTCTCCTACAGGTCATTTATTTTGTAATTACAAAATATATCCTTCTATACAATTTAGTCATAACACTCTGAGAGCCCAAGATGATTCTAAGCCAGTTGATGCCATGAGTAGGTCATGGTGACCTACTTACCAATTTTCGTTATCTGGGAACCCAAGATAGTGAAGATGCATCAACTGACAGTTTGATGATTTTAAGCCAATTAGTACCTGAAATACTAGTGTTTAAATAAAGCCAAAAGCTTTTAAAAGAAGCCACGGTGACCTAGTTTTCAGTCGACATACTCCGAGGAACCAAGATGCATCAACTGACCAAACTGACCTACCTTTTCCAGTTTGGAATTTCAAGGCTTTTTCTAAATATACCGGATACTTATAGGCTTCACATAAAAGTGATAAGTTGTACAATTTATCTGAAGAACGATTCAAGGTCCTTTGGCCTCTTTGTCATATTTATATGGAAGCATGATTCAAGCATCCTCAGGAAGTGTAGATTCAAGTGTTCAAATCACAACCCTTGTAGGTGGGTTAGACGGTTAGAGGGGACCATTATGAGCATCAAAGTTTAACATAGGAATGCATAGGAAAAATCTTCAAAGGTCTTCTTTACAAACCAAACAAAGCAAACATTATTGCTATTTATGTTGAAGGATTTTCAGATAGGGACTACATTGGGGTAAGATGGAGCCACCATGGATTATCTAAGTTTTACATAGAAATAAAGATTTTTTTATCATAATCATGTGATAATGACATTTATATGATACCAGCTCAAATTCGAGTCTGTTCAAAACATGGACCTTGAGGAAAGGACAAGGGGTAAAGAATAAAATCACCCATGTTCCCTGAAAACCCGTCCCCCCATTTTTTTTGAAGCAGTATAGAATCAAATACGGGTTTGTAGCTATTTATGAATAAAATTTGCATTTCGGTGTTCAAAGAACTTAAAATCTAAATGTATACCCCCTTCCCCTACCGCACACATAATATATACACAAAATAGGAATTTTTTGGATTTTTTTTTTTTTTTTGCTTCTCAAGAATTTGTTCATGTAAGTTGAAATATGGACCTAATTTGTGTGCTTTGCGTCTACGGTTGAAAATATCATCTCTTGTACCCTGATTGAATACCAGAAGAGAGTGCTGATTCACAATCACTATTTTCACATTGAAACAAATTCATTCTTCCTCACTTTCTAAGGTAAAAAGAATACATGATACTTTGTACACATTCGATCCTTTTGAAAAGTATAAATCATTTTATTTGAATTTTTCAGGAGTGATTGTAATAAATATAGTTTCGATAATGTACAATTTCGTTGATTTCCGCCTACTACAGTGTAGTAGCAATTTTTGTTGTGACATTACTTTTGGATCAACCCTCGTATATTTTGGAAATAATAATTACAAAAAAATCGTTTATCCCTTGATATTGATTTAATCTGAAATTCTTCTTTCGCATTGAAAAAGAACAAATTGATAAATTAATTTTGTTTTATCGAAAACACGAATATGATGCAGAGCATGCTCAATTTTTTTCTTTTTATTGATTTACCAAGGAAGGATTAATTAATTATTTAATATATTATTCCTGAAATTCATCTTCAATAAGAAGCAGAGACATATAAAAACCATATCTCTTGTATGATATAACTGATAAATTGTGATAAAATAAACTGCTTAAGTGTTTTAAAAAATTAAAAATACACAAGCTTCTCAAAGTTAGTCCACGCATATGAAATAAATTATTTTTTCTGACAGTTCTAGAGCATCTTTATCAGTTGTAAAGAAAATAGGGACACATAAACCTAATATTTTCTCTCCCTCTCCCATTTACTCCAGTTTGCAATTGAAGAAAGAAGAGTAGATTATCATTTACCATTGCTGGCATTTTCTACAAGTTCTTCCAGATTTTCTTCTTCTTCATTGTGATCCTCTTCGGTCACTTCCTCTTCATTATTCTCGCCAGGGGTCTCATCAAATCCATTTTCGTGATTTCTGACCATGTTTACGTCGTCGGCCATATTTTGTGTCATGTGGCCTCAACAACAGAGTTATTTCCGGTGATGAATTCGACACTCTCCGATTTTTTCCGAAAGCATGCAGAAATGGACGCATTCGGCTGATTCCGTGGAAAGATGAGGTACGAATCGGCTGAGGTGTGCCGAGTGAAATGGACGAACAGGTGCCGGATGTTGTAATCATTTAATTTTATCCATGGGATTTTCCTATTTCAAGAGGTTGTGCAATACCTGTGATATTTATACTCTCAAGAAGTAAAACACGCATTATATACATTTTATCTGCAAAGGTAAGGGGATTATCATATGTGGCTTTTCTTTGTTTTTAATGAATGTTTAAAATTGAGATGTATTATTTTATTAAGGAACTTAAAAAAGAAGACTATTAACTGTTCATCAAAAACCTTAAAATCATTTTATGTTGATATTTTCATTCAAAATAATAATCAATTATGGTAATCCAACAATTACGGGACTACCAGCTAGGATATTGGAGGGGCGACCAAGTGCATCGACCGAGGACTCGGTTTTTTTCTGCGCCAGACAATATTAAATTCACTTGGCAAAAGGACCCTTCCAAAGATTTTATTACATGCATGCATTGCATGAGTTGTCGCATTAATATACACGTATTTAATAAATTATTTCTAAAAAGTTAAACAACCTATGCGTATGGACCTTTTTTCGCAGGTAAATTATTTAATTCTTTTCTTTTTTCAGGTTAGACCTGTTTATAAGCATGTCCTCTGAAGCTTTTATTCCTGACTATGAAGAAGAGATGGAGTGTGATCGTTCAGAGATCGTGAAGCCAACACAAGAATCACAAGGCAGATACACGTCCATACACAGTTCTGGATTTCGAGATTTTCTTCTGAGGCCAGAACTCCTGAGAGCCATCAAAGACCGAGGTTACGAACACCCGTCTCAAGGTAAAACTCCAGAATGGACTTTTTGTACGGATAGGTGATGTTTTGGTGGCTTGATGGATAGAGATTCCAAGAAGTTCAACATCGTTACAAAGGAACAGCGCACTTTTGATTACCTTCCGTATGCGGCTTTCTACGTCAAATTTAAGGAAAGAGGTCGTTAACCATTTAGTTATAAATACAGGAAAAGGACGATTCAAATGTCTAACAAAATAAGAAGCTTTGTTGGGTTCCTGAAATCTGTACAGAATGGAGAAAGGAATTCAAGGACCGAGAAAATATCAAATGTGCTGAAGAATTCAAGTTTTGCAGCTGTCGAGCAAGTGCATTGTATTTTTTGTTGTATGCATCTCGGATGCTTGAACTTTTAGTATTTTTCAGTGCAACATGAATGTATACCACAAGCCATCCTCTCAATGGACGTTTTGTGTCAGGCAAAATCAGGAATGGGGAAAACAGCTGTTTTTGTCCTCTCAACGCTCCAGCAAATCAAAGAGTCGTGTGACAATGTAAGTTTAGACGAACTTTAGAAGGATGACCAAATTAGACTTCGTGTTCTCAATCATCATACTGTCAGATGAAGGAATATAACTTGTTTCTTCTTTTTAAAATTCCAGGTTTTGGTACTAGCCATTGCCCACACAAGGGAACTTGCCTACCAGATTGCCGATGAATACCAAACCTTTTCCAAATTCATGCCAGAAATTAAAGTTGCAGTGTTTTTCGGTGGTCTGTCCATTAGGAAGGACGAAGAGGTCCTGGCAAGGAAGCAGCCAACCGTTGTCGTGGGAACCCCTGGTCGTCTGCTTGCTCTGGTACAGAAACAGAAACTTAACCTCGACAAACTCCGTTATTTCATAGTCGACGAGTGTGACCAAGTCCTCAAGGAACATGGTAAATGACACTGATTGGTGTGATTTAGGAATAGGATTCATTTTGTTTTAGACAAACTTTTTTGTCATGTAGTGTAGATTAATAAGAAGAAATTGTGAATATATTGCAGGAATGAGGAAAGACGTGCAGGCCATCTTCATGAAATCACCTTGTGACAAACAAGTATTGATGTTCAGTGCTACACTCAACAAGGACCTCAGAACTGTGTGCAGGCGATTTATGAATGACGTAATTAATTCCTACTCAGTTGTATTTCTGTTCTTTGCAACAATATGTATTTTTAGTTTGTGCTAAATTTTTGTATAGAGTCTATTTTATTTATTTATATCAGTTGTGAAAGCTATACGGCAAAATAGTTGTTTAATTCTTCTATTGTAATTTTTATGTAATAAGGAGAGAATTTTCATGTATTTGCATATTATGAAATGCCATATAGAAATTGGATCTCTGAAATTCATCATGAAAAGATAAATGGATTACCTGAAACTTACGACAGAAGTTAACTTGTGACAGGAACTGGCTTTGTTTAGTGTTTTAATCAATTATATCGTGGATATTGATTTGGGCGTCATCGATGACATTGGATTTGGAGATGATTTTCCCCCATGAAATTCCATCAAGTAATTGTTGTTCCTGATGGCCCTTTGATGACAGTCGGATGGAAAAGGTGCTATCAGGGACTGGTGCACGTATATGTTCCTATATATTATTTTTAGCCTGTAGAAGTTACCATTGACGACGAATCAAACCTTACACTCCACGGACTTCAGCAATATTTCCTCACAATGGAAGAAAACGAAAAGACAAGGAAACTTTGTGATCTGTTAGACCTGCTTGAATTCAACCAGGTATCCTTGATTGTTTTTAGGAATGCATAATGTGTAATTCAGAAGTACATGCCGTCCTCGATCTCTTCAAATAAATTTGAAATGAGCTTTGGTCCCGTTTCGTACTAGGTTATCATCTTCGTGAGTACTGTCGTCAGATGTCGGACGTTAGCTGAGGTTCTACAGAGTCAGAATTTCCCCGTCCTGACCATTCACAGAGCTATGGAACAAACTGAAAGGTGAATGTTACACGATGAAGTTTTCTTCATTTTTTTGTATATTAGAAAATATAACAATATTTACGACATACAAATTCGAATATACTTAAAATACAGTAGTTGTGAATTTTTAGATTAAAGAATTTTTACGTTTTGCAGGCTGGCAAGGTATCAACAGTTCAAAGATTTTCAAAAGAGAATACTTGTGGCTACAAACTTATTTGGCCGTGGAATGGACATTGAACGAGTTAATATCGTCATCAATTACGACACACCAGAAGATTCGGACTCGTACCTCCACAGGGTACACAATTATACTGAAATTTTATGCTTCAAACACTATTTGTAAATCAAACCTAATGTCGGACTCGGTGTCATGTTTACAATGTATTTTCAGGTGGGTCGAGCAGGCCGATTTGGAACAAAAGGACTGGCCATAACATTTGTATCTGGTTCTTCAGATGCTACAGTGATGAATTCGGTTCAAAGCCGATTTTCTGTAGGAATAGAGAAGATGCCAGAGGAGATCGACATTTCTTCATACTGTAGGTTCTTTAGTTTCTCGTGTGTTGATTGTATTTGAAAATGTGTAAATTAATAACTTTGCCATGGTTGAAAATTGACAATGTTCATATTTATTCCTTTTCATAAGGTCTAGTTCTATTTTTTCAGTGAACGACACAGCATGAAATGCGCCGAGGCATTATTTGAAGAGTGTCTGTGGACTTACACTGTATTTTCTGCTGTGAAGAAGTCGGTTCAAAGTTGTGAAATACGAAAGTGACATAAAACATTGTAAATATATGTCAGATTAATAAAGACGTGTACATCTACTTATTAATATATTTGATAGATATATACCTATATTGTCAATGTAGTAATTAATGCTTTTTTTGGCATTAATTGGTAGAACTTTTGTATATTTGTACCATAAATAATTATTGAAAAGGCACAATATGTCAATGTAAATAAATCATCTCTATACATCTTTTTCTTCGTTTCCTCTCTATTCGAGTGTATAGTATAAACCAGAAGTCTCTGCCAAGACTGTAACTCTTACGACTGCTTGAATTTATAACGAGAAAAAGAAGCACCTTGACTTGAAACTTTGCAACAGCAATAAATAGAATAACGATCCTTGATTTCTCTTTTTTGGCAGTCGGCTTAAGACTGTGGCGGGAGTAGCCTTTCCACAGGCCTTTAGATCGCTTAGAAAAAAAATTGAGGTGTCGAAAAAAAAAAATAAAGGTATGGAACTCTTTTCATGGGGTACCTACTTTCTCCAATAAAATTCATTTAGAGTAAATCAAATGCTTTACAATTTTACTTTCTATCCATATCTATTCAAATATAAACATTCTTGAAATTGATTTCAGAACATCTCAAGAAATATATGGAATTTCGGAATGAGCTTTGGTAGAATTGAAGAATGTTTATCTATGAATAGATTTAAATAGAAAGTAGAATTTTAGAGCAATAATAAAAAAATATTTTTTTAGCGAAATTAGGTACCCAGTGTAAGAGTTCAGTACCTTTATTTTTTTTTACACACACAAATTTTTTTAAGCGATCCAAAAGCCTGTGGCCTTTCAAAAGAATTTCATAGCAAATCCTATTTTAAGTAACCATGATGATTTTACATTTTTTATTAACCATAGCAAAACCGTTCGGTAAAATCAAACTTTGTGATTTTTTGAAATTTTTCTTAGTGTAGCCCTGCTTGTGTGCCAAGTTTTATTGAAATGCCAAGTTATAAATACTGAAATCAAACTGTAGAAGTAGCGTTTTTTTAAAATTCGTGTACAGAAAGACGGACAGCAAAACGGACGGATGACTTTCACATAAGCTCTTCTGGTCTCTGACTATAAGTAGAGCTAAAAACCAAGGATAGGACATTGTCACAAAAATACACATGTGAAATATTTTAAGCCCTACCATTTACTGTTCAAAAGATGTGTTTAAAGCAAGAGGCCCATGGGCCACATCGTTCACCTGAGTAGCTTTGACCATGCTGTTCTTTACCAAATTCCCCCCTTGTAATACTTATTGTGACCCCACCTTACCACATGGATCATAATTTGGAAAATTAAAAATCTACACTACAAAAGGATGCTTCCACATACTAGTAAGTCTCAGCTTTTCTGGCCCAGTGGTTCTTGAGAGGAAGATTTTGAAAGTTTTTTTCCTATATATTTCTATGTAAAACTTTGATTCCCTATTATGGCCCCGCCCTACCCCCCGAGGGTCATGATTTGAAAAAATTTAGAATCTACACTACCCTATGATGCTTCCACATAAGTTTCAGCTTTTCTTGCCCATTGCAGTGGTTCTTGAGAAGAAGTTTTTTAATGACCCCATCTGATCATCTCCCCTTGTGAAGGGACTTGGCCCTTGATGTTAACAATTTAAACCCCCCTTTACCCAAGGATCCTTTGTACCAAGTTTGGTTAAAATTGGTTCAATGGTTCTTGAGAAGAAGTCGAAAATGTGTAAAGTAAACGGACGGACAGACAGCTAGACGGACAGACAACGGACAAATTGTGATCAGAAAAGCTCACTTGAGCCTTCGGCTCAGGAGAGCTAAGAACAAGAGGCCTATGGGCCACATCGCTCACCCACCTGAGTAACTTTGGCCATTCTTATTTAAGAGATTTCCTCCTTTGTAATTATACCAATCTTGACCTTGACAATCTTGAATGGTCATGATTCAAACAATTAAGAATCTACATTACCCCATGGTGCTTTCATAAAAGTTCAGATTTTCTGGCCCAGTGGTTCTTGAGAAGATTTTTTAATGACCCCTCCCTATTTTTGTATTTTCTTGATTATCTTCCCTTGGAAGGGCACTTGGTCCTTCATTTTAATAATTTTAATTCCCCTTCACCCAAGGATGCTTTGTACCAAGTTTGGTTATAATTTGCTCAGTGGTTCTTGAGAAGAGTCGATAATGTGAAAAGTTTACAGACGGAGAGACAGACAAACAATTATAAGGACTTTTTTGTTGTGGAAACAGTGAAAGAATATGTTTGGAACACACATTTAGTAATACATGTATTTTGAGATGACAGTTTAAAAACATGGAGAAATAAATCGAGAAACAGCGCATTTTTTGTGTGCAACAAATATACATTTTTTTCAATGGGTGGCACTGTAACTCTTCAGTCTGTCAAAATATTTTTTCGGAGAGCTACAGTTCTGCGGCTAAGGTTAATTAAGTCTTCTTTTAAAGTGGGTCAAACTTAAAATATTATTTCTGGAAAGGTTTTGTCACAATAAACATAAAATTATGAAGCAATTAGATGCATGAAAGCCCTTGCACCAACTGTTCAAAAGTTATGTTCAAGGTTAAAGTTTGAGTTTTTTGCAAAAATGGGCCAAGCTCCAAGGTCAAGGGGATATGTATTGGTAGCTT
This sequence comes from Saccostrea glomerata, assembly GCA_003671525.1. Classification (NCBI taxonomy): domain Eukaryota; kingdom Metazoa; phylum Mollusca; class Bivalvia; order Ostreida; family Ostreidae; genus Saccostrea; species Saccostrea glomerata. The sequence goes on from PRKT01000053.1 coordinate 764,844, forward strand.
CAGAAAGTTACAAACATTAGCCTCGATAGGTTTAAGTTTTTGCGGACAAAGAGACAGTAAGACGGAAGGGCAAGAACTATTATACCCCGAAACTTCGATTATAGCTGCTTAATGGTGCAAAGACAGCATTCCTTAAATACATTCTTACATGTACGTAAAATATTTTAATCCACCATTGCTGCCGACCCCATCCCGAGGCGCCACGATTTGATCAAATCAAAAGTCAGGAGCCCCCCACCCCCATTGTCGGAAACCCACGGCCAATCTCGCATAGTGATACGCTTATCATCAAAAGCGTATGCGAGATTGGCCGTGGGTTTCCGACGATGGGAGCTGCCATTTCTTGATAATCATCTGAAAAATTTTATTACATCTTTTGGCCCAGTGGTTCTAGAGATTTTTAATGACCTCATCCACAATTTGCCTTTTCTTGATTATCTCCCCTTGGAAGAGGGCACTGTCATTTCTTTTTAATAAATCTAAATCTTCTTCTGACAGTCAAAAATACTTTGTGGCAAGTTTTAATATAATTGGTTCAGTTATTCTTGAGAAGTTGTAACATGTAAAAAGTTTATGCACGCCGATGACAAAACAAAGCCCAGCGTCGACTGTTTATACATTGCCTGAATGATTCCGTTTGTATTTCTCAACCAGAGGGCTAAAGTACTGCAGAAACGTTTCTCAGGTATGAGCCAGACGGGGCCAAATGGGAGAAAAAATTTGCTCCCAACTTCGATTGCACTGCTGTGAGTATTTGCAGAGATTTTTTTTAATGTGATCTTAAAATTAGTTCAGGATAAATGCACATCCATGCCACAGGCACTTGACGTTACTTATTTTTCTTTTAATAAAAAACTATAAATATGTCCATAGGACATGAATGCCCCGCCGAGGATATATTAGTAAAGCAACATGAAAATTCGTATGTGTAAAAAATTTGATCAGTTTGGTGCAGGTAGGGGTTATAATTACTAGGGAATAAAAATGTAGGTCAGATCCAACATCCGAAGCAAGTCTGGTAGTGTCCATCCCTAGATGCATCAACCATGCAAGTTTGGTTCAGGCAGGGTTTATAGTTATTAGGGAATGAAAATATAGGTCAGATCCAGCATCCGAAGCAAGTCTGGTAGTGTCCATCCCTAGATGCATCATCCATGCAAGTTTGGTTCAGGCAGGGCTTATACTTATTAGGGAATGAAAATATAGGTCAGATCCAGCATCCGAAGCATGTCTGGTAGGGTCCATCCCTAGATGCATCATCCATGCAAGTTTGGTGCAGGTAGGGCTTATAGTTACTTGGGAATGAAAATGTAGGTCAGATTCAGCATCCGAAGCAAGTCTGGTAGTGTCCATCTCTATATGCATCATCCATGCAAGCTTTGTTTGGGTAGGGCTTATAGTTCCCTAGTAATAGACCTGCTCCAAAAACTTTAACCTGGTCACTCATCGGGAAATTGTAGGTCAGATCCAGCATCCGAAGCAAGTCTGGTAGTGTTCATCCCTAGATGCATCATCCGTGCAAGTTTGTATCAACATGTGAAGTTTGATAACACCATCTTGAATGGTATGTTCAAGTGAGGTCAAGGTCAAAGGAAAGGTCAGGGTCAAAAAATGTTGATGCAGTTGCATAGCTCTCATCAATATCTATCAGCATATGAAGTTTGATGAAAATATCTTGGATAGTTTCTTTGAAGACCTAAAGCAAAGTGTGACGGAAGGACGGAAGACGGACATGACAAACACTATATGCCCCAGCCATATTCATGGCGGGGCATAAAAATATACACATACCTTATAATAAACCTTGTTTATTATAAGGTATGTGTATATTTTTTTTATTAAAAGAAAAATTAGTAACGTCAAGTGCCTGTGATCCATGCACATTCACTCCATGAATGGTTGAACCGGACTAGGCTAAGGGAAGAAAAATTGTTCTCCAGACAAGGTGGTGTTTTGCATCTAGAAATTTGGTTCAATTTTCCCTCCAGCACTGTGAAAAGTTCGTTTCGCCCTTTCTATTCAGCTTTCGATAACCTACTGATTACTCAGAGAGGAGAATCTGAAACACATTCATGACTGCAGAAATTAAAGACCAGGGACAGCAATCAAAAGTATACGCCAGAAAATGAAAAGTATTTATTTACAAGATAAAACATATCACAGTGCACACTGTGCATATCATATGTCAACTAAAAGATCTAGGTAAACACCCTACAAGTTCGTCCCATCAAAAATGACCATATCATTTTACACAAAAAATATTCAATACAAAATATGATTTGATGAAATGACAAACATGATTTTGCTATGAATTAGAAGAGCATGACCTCACTAAAAAATATACATCTTTCTCAAATTGTTCACAGTCTATGATTTATCGATAAAAGTCTCTCATATCACACGTCCTTTGAGTGTTCAACGTCCCTCAACTGAAAATAGGAAAAGATATGTCTTGAGAGATTGCACTTATGTTGAATAGTTTGAACTTTTTTCTAGAACAATAAATTTTTTCTAGAACAATAAATTTTTTCAAGAAAAATAAAGTTTTAATAGAATAATACAGTTTTACAATCTCAAACTTACTGTAAGATGAAATATCAATTTCGTCAGGCAACTCTGTGATGTTCACTTCAAATCTTTCTTGTACTTCATTCAGTACTTTGGCATCTGTTTCGTCCGATACGAATGTGATTGCAAGACCCTTTGTTCCAAATCTTCCTGCACGAGCCACCTGTTTAAAATATTTACAAGTCAATGCATAAAAAACTGACTATTCCTTAATAAAGTGTGAGACCATATTCACTATACTTTATATAAGTTAACACATTTATTAAAATTTGTTTTAAAATATACTAGCAATTTACCCTGTGTAAGTAAGTATCGGAGTCCTCAGGCATGTCATAGTTAAAGACGATATTGACACGTTCAATGTCCATTCCTCTACCAAACAAGTTTGTGGCCACCAGTATCCTTTTCTGGAAATCTTTGAATTGCTGATATCGGGACAATCTAGGATATAAACGTCGTGAGGTTTTATGTATTGTCTAATTATTTACTTAATTGACAGCAGGTGCTAACAGAGAGCTTTGTAGAAGTACCTTTCCTCTTGTGTCATTGCTCTGTGGATTGCAATGGCTGGGAAATTTTGATCAACCAGCAACTGTGCTAAGGCCATGCATCTCTGCACTGATTTCACAAAGATAATGACCTACAATATAAAAGTTACATACTCACTTAACTAAATTATTCGATAATACTATAAACTTTGAAGAAAGTACCAATATTTATAAACTTGTGAAGAACTTTTATATTGCTAGCAGAAATCCGTAAATTCCTTTAATTCTCAGATTCTCTTTTTGAGCTTACTTGTTAATTTTATCATTTCTCAATTGAAAATTGGCCCACCTGATTAAATTCCAGTACATCCAGTAGTTCAAATAGTTTTCTGTTCTTCTCGTTGTCCTTCAGTTTGACGTAGTGCTGCTGTAGACCGTGTAGAGTCAGTTTGGAATCATCATCAACGTACACCTCCATGGGCTGAAAGTAAATTAAACAATTCCATTTGCAGCCCTTGCTGCGTTAGTGTACAATACATATACTTTTAATTCTTGATTTCTTCAAATAAAGGTGGGCATAGTCTTGTTTTATTGTAAAATGCTTTTCATACATTTTGCCTCATTTTTTCAAAGGCAATGTTGAAAATGTTAATCTATCTTTTAAGTATATTATCTAACAACAGAATTTTTTTTATGCAATGCAAAAAGTGCATTTGAAATATTGTGAAGCTGGAGGGTTCATTATTGGCATAGCGTTCTGCGTAGCTATTTCACGTTTTGCCAAACAGCTCCCCTTTGTTTCAATTCTTAAAAAAAAAAATTTTTATGGCATACATATTTAAACAATCACTATATCTTTCTTTTTGGATGTGTGGAAATCGAGACAGGGTGTTAATCTAACCCTTGTGCCAATATTGTTTGTAAATGACCCTTTAAAAAGCAAGCATCTGGAACTTGCCTTGACATAATCCTAGCAAGACCCCCCCCCCCCCCCCCC
>PRKT01000053.1:768902-809403 GCA_003671525.1 Saccostrea glomerata
CCCCCCCCCCCCCCCAATATGAATACAGAGAGAGCAGGCTCTAATAAACCTCAACATTTCTTTTGAATTTTTATGCTGCAAAGTCAACATAAAGTAATACTTATTTGAATGACTTTACTGTCTGGTAACACTCTACAGATACCAATACATACTTGCTGGATTGGACAACAATAACCAGCTAATGAATGTAACGGTGCACTATGACCCCACTGGAGGTGATATCTCCACTTCCTTGAGCCCGCTTCCAGCTCTCTGGCCAACAGGTACAGGAGAATTCACGAAAACACACTTAACATTCAAAACTTCCAGAAGACCAAGATTCTACAAATGTATCCAACGTTGTTCTTACGACGGAGAGATGCAGCCTGCCCACCACTTTCAGAGCAGCGAGACTTGTGCACCTCTCAAACGGTTAAAGTTCATAAATATCCTTCCTGCATTTATTACAACAAATTTTCAAATCTCCAAATTTTTCCGACATCCAAATGATAGGACCCCCCAAAAATTTAGCAATCATTATTTTATTTTTAACTTTAGAATGTGTTTCTGATCTTAATCAAATATGATATTTGGACATATTTTCTCTTTACTCAACCACTAGGGTAACAAAGTTCATGCACAAAGTCAGTGCTCTACAACAGATGGTTGCAAAGCGATCACAATAGACTGAAGAACTGCTTGAAAACTGCCACAAAACTCTTCCTACTAACACATCCAATACAGACAACATTTCACGCGGCCATAGCTAGAACAAAGGGAGTGCTAATTACATCTTGCATGAATCTCTTGCAGACAGCTCGGATTTCCTTGCTCAACGTTGCACTGAACATCATCACTTGTTTTTCATGGGGGGTGTTGCGGAAGATTTCCTGTACATCTCTCCTCATGTCTGAAAATTTAATATCAGAGATATTACTCAATTAATTCCTCAAATTTTCACATCAATAACACTACAATTTAAATAACAATTTAAAACTTTTGAGTTATGTGTTCTAACAAATATGCAAAACTTGCTCAATCTTACCTAGTGCTTGTAACATTTTGTCACATTCATCCAGAACGAAATGCTTCACGTTCTTCAGATTGAGTGCTTTTGAATGGATCAGAGCCAGAATTCGACCAGGAGTACCAACAATTATGTGTGGACAGTTCTTCTTCAGAACCTCTTCATCCTTCTTGATGGCCATTCCTCCAAAGAACACTGCAATTTTCACGTTGTTCATGTACTTGCTGAACCGTTCATACTCCTTGCTGATCTGGAAGGCCAGTTCTCTTGTATGTGTTAGAACCAGAACCGACACCTGTAATGGTCAACAATTGATTATTTACTAAATTTAACTTGCACATCTCATGCATTTATTAAGTTCCATTGCTAGCAGCAGATCTGTAGCATTATGGTTTTATATATTAGTCTTTCAGTCCATAACGTTACAGATCCCGTAATGCAAAAAAGGTGCAATTTAAGGCGCAAGATTTTTTTGCACACTTTTGGGGAGAATTTCTCCATTTTCCAGCAACTACCTTTCATTCCCTAATTCGAGACACATTCTGAAACCTTATCCACCTCCCAACCCTTATAGTTGTCTTTACAAGTGATAAACTCGCTTGATTAAAATTATTTGTTAGATTGCTGAAAATTCACTTCAAGCGAGTATATTGCCAGTAGAGACCACTATAAAGGATTTGGAGGTTGATAAAATAATTTTTTTTATACATATTGGCTACAGAATATGTCTAGAATTAGGGATTGAAAGGTAGTTGATAGACCGATTCCAAAAAGTGGAGAAAATTTCCCCAAAAGTGCGCAAAAAATCTTGCGCCATAAATTGCACCTTTTTTGCATTACGGGAACTGTAGTGTTATGGTCAAAGACTAATAACATAAAACCATAATGCTACAGATCTGCAGCTAGTTCCATTGCTAGCTGTCTACTGTAATAGAGTGACTGGCAGTAAAGAAATGAGAACGCTACTGCTAATTATCTCTATTTTTATCTTGCATCAGGCCTTTGTCCTTTAAAGCAACTTGCAATAAAAGGAACTAAAATAGTCCATGTGCAACTAGAAAACTGACCAGTCAGCAATTGTCCCACAGAGGAATAGAAATCTAAGGGGGAGCTACTGTTTAACACAAGTCTGGAATTCATAAGAGAACCATAATCAAGTTATTAAGAGGGAAAAACTTCACTTGGAAGAGGGACAAAGTGATAACTTAATTAACAAGAGATGTTTGTAAAACACTTATGCCCCCCTCCCCCCAAATTGGAATTTTTTTGTAAGTCCAAGGGGCACAACTCTGTCAAAAATGGCACGATTGTACCCAAAACAGAACTTGACCTAGATATTCATCTGATTAATCTGTATATTAAATTTCATCTCAGTATGTGCAACGGTTGCAAAGAAAATGAACGGAAACTGCAAATAATTGAATTTTTTTCAAACTCCAAGGGGCATAACTCTGTCAAAAATGGTGCGATCGTACCCAGAACAGAACTTGGCCTAGATATTCATTTGATATATCTGTATACCAAATTTGATTTCAGTATGTGCAAGGGTTGCAAAGAAAATGAGCGGAAACTGCAAATAATTGAAATTTTTTCAAGTCTAAGGGGCATAACTCTGTCAAAAATGGTGCAATCGTACCCAAAACAAAACTTGACCTAGATATTTATGTGATATATCTGTATACCAAATTTGATTTCAGTATGTGCAACGGTTGCAAAGAAAATGAGCCGAAACTGCAAATAATTGAAATTTTTCTAAGTCCAAGGGGCATTACTCTGTTAAAAATGGTGCAATCGTACCCAACACAGAACTTGACCTAGATATTCATGTGATATATCTGTATACCAAATTTGATTTCAGTATGTGCAATGGTTATGAAGAAAATGAACGGAAACTAAATGGACCGACAGACAGCAGCAAAGCAATATGCCCTCCCTTCTTCGAAGGGGGGCATAATAAACTATGGGACAACTGCAACTTATTACAGAGCCCTAATTTTGTCTTGATAAACATCTGAAAATTTTATTTCTTACATGACCATCCACAGGTTCCAACTGTTGAAGTGTGGCCAACACAAAAACTGCAGTCTTTCCCATACCAGACTTTGCCTGACAAAGGACATCCATAGACAGAATGGCCTGTGGAATGCACTCATGCTGGACTGCAGATATAAAAAAAGACTTGTTTTCACACATTTTTCTGATAAAAACAATAGAATTATTGCAAAATTTAAATTAACACACATTTTAAATTAAAATTGTTTATAGTTAAAACCTTCTGAGGGATGTTCAAATCCACAATCTACAATGGCTCGCAGTAATTCTGGCTTCAAGAGAAAATCTCTGAACCCAGAGCTGTGAATGGAAACATAGGTTCCTTTGACATCTTTTTTGACTGGGGCATCCCCTGTCCCATCAGCAGTAGTTTCTGTCTCATCTTCCTCATAATCCAACAATTCAGTCTCATTCTCATTATCTGCCATGGTGTTTATCTAAAAAGACACAAACAAACCAAACTAACCAATTACTAATTTCAATCAATATGATAAACATGAGAAATAACATTTTGTAGATCTGCAGCTCTGTTTTTTGATGAGTCGTTGTAAAATTCTCATTTTCAAGGACCCAGGCCCCATTCCAAAAATATTATCATTCAAAATGTCGGATAGTGATATGGAAAATCCCTGCATAGCAGCATTCTCAAATTTCTGCCTTTCTTCCATAATATGTTAGACGGTGTGACCGTTAGTGAGGGCGGAGCCATGAAGAGAAAAATGCTACATTTTATTGTTTAATGATAAATCAGCTGATTAGTTATGTTCTGAAATTGTCAGTGCATAGACCTTAAGCAAAGGGTTTGCTTCATGCAGGTCTATGGTCAGTGTCAGAAAATCATAACAAAGAACTCAGTTCTCTTAAAAAAAAACCTTCCCATCTCTTACATGTACCTCATTACTTTTCAATCAAATAATGCAATTTAATGGCTTAATAAATCTGAGAACTACGAAATTTCATCATGAGATGAATGGTTGTCTAGCCACAACACTTAAAGTCAAAGAACGTCGTGGGAAAAAAGAGGGGCATGCATTGGACCAGTAATGGATTCAACATACCAGGCCCAAGAAATGTGAGACGCCTCGGTCCAACGACACCTCAAACTTTAATAGTTATACACGTAACGGTAAACTTGTTCCAAAATATGGATATATCCAACAATAATAAATTCATAAACATTTTCTGAGCATCAATTCCTTTTCTTTCACTACTTGATTTATATGTTTATTTAACAACACTTATCTAACACCTCAAGTCATTTCTCAACTGTTATTACTCCCATTACATGGTTATGACGTCATCTAAAGTAAGAACAATATTGTCATGACCAGATCAGAAGACGAACTTGGGACTCAAACTACACTGCAGACAGATGATCTACTTCCTGGATGAATCGAGTCTTCTGACCAACATGTTACTATCACACAAGGGTTGAAAATATAACAGCATCAAAACTTTTATGAGAAAATAAATTTGCAAACTAAAGGATGCATGATCATCATCAGGGACATTTAATACTATGTCCCTGTTGTGATATATCTTTTTTTTTTCTTTTTATTTATTTCTTTTTATTTTGCATCAATTGGAAACCCATTAATTATAACTTTGAAGTCATATAACTTTGTGGATATTTACATGCATTTACTGTAAGATGTATGCATGAAGACTGAACAACTGTCTCTCCAGACTGTGCATCATACATTGTTTAACTTTTCCCCCTGATTTAATTTAGACATATATGTACAGTGTAATTCCGTCAAAAAAAAAAAACTTTTTAAATTTTTAAAATACATACATCGTATTAGATTTATTAGATTTTTCTTTTGATAGTGATCTTTATAATAAACTGAAATTTTGTCATATGACAACTTCGTAAAATAAAATGTTAATTCTTAAAAAGTCACAACAAAAATGAGACTCAGACTTCCATCTGCTATAAATATTAATGTATTCATGTACAAGTAGATATTCATAAACAATTTGGATACCTTACAAAAAATAAAAAAAAAAGGAAAAAAAAAAAGAAGAAGAAATCCACACACTCTGATTGAGTCCCCTGTTAGACTTTTCACAGGGTATTTTATTTTATCACTTTAAAAACATTTTTAACTGTTCAAAAAATATACTATGTCTAAAAAAAATCCTATATTTCTAGCTTGGTATGTATTGACAAGTATAATCCTGAAGACATTTATTATTGGCAATTTTTATTAAACAAATAAATAAGGCTATTCTTGTGAAAGGGGCAACATATAGATCCGCTCCTCCATAGTGCAGACGACAGTGCCGCCTTCAGGGAAATTCTGACCAATCAAATGCCGTTTTACTTGTTAGCGCGAACTATAAATAAATCTAAACGTCTAAAACGAAAGTAGGAAGGGTCTGATTACTAATGGATTTGATTTTTAGTAAAAAAGAATAACTACACATTATCCTTGGATTGAATGTTTTTACTTTGATGAAAGTCTCATCAACAACGAGAATTTGCGCGTGGATAAAATCGACGCCATTTGTGCCGACGCCATATTGTCGCCAAGAATCTCAGTTCCATAGGTATTGTAATTGACATATAGTTTTCAATAGATTTCTTTTATTTTTCATATGCATACGTGTTACCTATAGGGAGAGCTTCGCTCTCACGGGCCCTTCGGGCCCGTGAGAGGGCTCCGCCCTCTATTAAACATTATACGACTCGGACAAGATTGTCTCAAATTTGCTTCCCTGTTTCAAATCACAGGAGTTCGCAATTTTATCAATAAAGTCAATAGAAATCACTCGATTGACCAAACCATGAGCTATGCGTAAACTATACCCCTGTGCTCAATGTTTCCCTTACAATTTTCTTTTATTTCAGCCCTTTGGTAAACTTGTTGACTTTTTCCATTAAATAACAAAGCGCAAAAAATACAAAAAGACTTAAATTCTTCTTTATCTTCTCTAATTAATGAATAACAATCACTCTCAGTTTCACTTACTCCGCATTCAAAATCAAAAATCGGCATAGGGCATAGGCCTATACTCCGGTTAATCAACAAAACGCCACGGACAATGGATAAAATTACTATTCCAGACAATAAACTATGTAGCAAATATATAAAGATTAGGAATAAGACAAGCCTGGCATAAATTTTTCATATATCATTGTGTCTGTGATTCTTACATACGCAGATGATTGCATGAGATTTTATTTTACCTGTCTTTCTTGTTGATTTCTCCACTGGTCGTAATGGCGTCCGCAAGTTGCTGACTGATTGGTCAGAAATGAACCAATGAATAAGCGACATTTTGATTTGTCATTGCATTCCAAAACTTATTCGATCGAACAAATTAAAAGATAAATGGAATAAAACAGTCAGGTAAATGAAGAAAATTTGAAGGAAAATTGTATTACACCCTTTTTAACACTTACCATGTAGTTCAAATTCTCTGAATAAAAATGTATGTATTATTTCAAAACTAATAAATAAAAAGTTCTTTTTTGGACTTTGAGAAAAATTATATAAAGGTGTGAACTTTGGAACTATTTAGTTAATTTCAACAAAAGGTACCTGCCTTACTTCTGCAGGAAAATTGTTCAAAGACAATAGTCTATTCGTGAACAGAAATCACTGTTTTTACTTACATAGGGAAAATAGATGAAAAAGAATAAATTCATTACTTCTTCCCTGTCTAGTAATGCTAAGAATATTTGAATCTATTACAAATTTAGGGAATAATTGTCTTCTAATTTGGTATTTGCGACCGTTAATGCTGAGTTTTACCGGCGACGCGTAAGCGGAGCCGGTAAAACGGATGTTTGCGACCGTTCAATCAGCATAAACGGTCGCAAATTTATACCAAATTAGAAGATTAGTTATTCCCATTCTAATGCAATCCATGCATTTTGTTTGGTGTTTATGTCTTATTTTGTTGAATTTTTTTTACATGAAATACGTCACGGAGCATTGTATTTTTGCGTAGCTCTATTATATGACGTCACAATGAAAAAGCTTTCACGCTCGTTAATGCTCGTTTTACTGCTTCAAACATCAGTGCATTAGCCAATCAAAACGCGTTTTACAAAACAATTGCATTAGAATGTGTCATTAACTGTAAATAACCATTTTTTTCTATCTTACTTTTAAAGGCAGATCATTCTAACTATATAAAATTACCCTTTAAATAGAACACTAGTGCGCAGTGTTTAGAGATTCTTTAAATATGTGCATTTTTTATTGTATGGTCACACGTACATTTCTCCTGATTCACATTTGGAGTAATACCTGCTAAACTTTTCCTCGTGAAAATTTTCTCTTAAATAAATCAAGAATTATCATAATTTCATATATGTTCAAAAGTCCCGGAAATGTATACAGCATTTTACTTGTAAAACCTTTCTTTGAGTACCGCCAAATTTGACCTCTTGACCTTGGAGTTTGACCCATTTTTACAAAACTGAACCAAACTTTAACCTTAGCAATAACTTTTGAACAGTTAGAACTATATAGTGCTTTCATATTTCAAAGGTGTATTCCTTCTAAAAATACCTTCCTCTTGATGCCAACAATTTTGACTTGCATTTGAGAAACTCTTTGCCACAAGCTGCCATACGGGGGCATCAGACAGTGTTTTACAAACACATATTATTGGTCGTCAAAATTATTACGATATTAGTTTGAGTTGTTGTCCCCCCCCCCCCTGATTTCTCGGAGAAAAAAGTCTACATCCTTCTTTTTTTTTCAATTAAAAAATAAATATGTATGTCTGTTGAACATTCATTAAAATTATTGATCAGAATACTAGTATAGATTTTCACTTTCAAGATTGTACATACTGCCAGTACATGTATTTTATCTGTTCCGCAATAACATGGCTAATCCGAATTCTTTTGAGGGGCCTGGGACACAGCCGTTTTGTTTAATTTTAAAACAAAAATTTACTTTGGATTAATGGATCCATCTTACACAAAATTCCCAAAATTCATATATGCATTATAAATTGTAGTTCAGAAGAAAGCTCAGACATATTGAAAAAAACAAACTTCGACAAGTACACACTCAAGCACTGACGCATATACATGCATGTGATATCATATGCTGCTTATCGTACGTACAATATGGACAGCTCGTTTAACAGCTGTCAGTCACAATAATTATGCCGAATCTAACAGTCAGTCCGCCTGTCTGTCAGGCCTTATAAAGCCTTCATTCCGTGATGGATCTATCGGGTCACTTTTGATTGGGGCCCTCGGTGTCCTGGTATATGTAAATTTAATACGTATTTCAATATGTCCAGCTCTTACATATATTATATTATATTTATGACCGATATGATTAGGGAACGACCGAACGGTGACCGAATTCACACCCTTATTCTGAAAAATGCTTGTATATAGGATTAAAAATGTACCAGTTTTTCTTTTGGTAAGATTTAGTATTTTATCACACGAACTTATCAATCCTTTTTATCAGAGGACAAAATAATGATGATTTTGATTCTATTGTATTTAAACTATCGATTGTTTCAAATTATTTCAATTCTGTATATTGATAATATTTAAAAATAAATCGGGATCGATTTTAAAGCGATTATAATATTCATGACTTTTTTAAACTTTGAAAAAAAAAATAATTAAATTGCATTGCATGGTATGAACTTAATTTGAATTTACTTATTCTTCTTCTTTATTTTAGACATTAGAATGAATTAAAGAAATGTGAATGAATACATTGAGTATTTTTTTTTGCTATAAAAATTGGAATCAGTAATTTCTTCAAATATAAAAATATAGAACATATTGAGTTTGAAACTTACACGACATAATAGGTATATTATACACATGGCTTTATCGAAATATAAAAAGGTGATAACGGAAAAATGCCGTATTCACTTCTTTCTCTCCCTTGTTTTAAGGTCGTCCGATGTGGTACAATCATATATTTCTGACTTTTCCAAGAAATGTGTTTTATTGGCCGTATTTCTTCAAACGTTTTCACGTTATTCATTTATATGGGGAAAATTAGAGTAAATCTTAAATAATATTTTAGAAAATGCAAAAAAGCACCTCCTGCTCATTTTCTAACTGAACACTGATAAACAAATATATTTAAGGATAAAAAAAAACTATAGTCCTAATGACTACGGAAGTCGGTATCAAATCAGTTTATACTTGTAATTGTTTACACAATACTTCTTAAAACCACTGAGTTTAAATTTTGCAGGGAAACCAGAAATGTGTATTTGGAATAGAATTTAACACCCCAAGATGTATCAATAATTCAATTTTCCAACATGCACGGATCTAGAAATGAATTAATTAAATCAATTAAAAAAGACTTTGGAACCCTCACCCCACCCCTTCAGAAAACACGAACCCCTTCTCGAAAATGCAGATCTATGTGAAATTGGTATGAAGTTTGAAGTCAACACACACAACCACTCCCAACCCCAACACCACTCTCGATATTGATTTTTAATGTTTAGGAAATTAATTTACATGTTTTTGCTTGTCCTTGCCAAGAAAATCCTGGGTTGGATTTTTTTTGACTTGGGTGGATCCCCCTCCCCCATCCCCTTGGAAAAAATTTCTGGATCCGCGCTTAGCCAAGATAGCGTTACTTTCAGAGTCTTCACTCCCCTTTGAATAAAATTAGTTTCGTGAACCTGATGTTAATTTTATGCTGTATAAAAGTGGACAGGAGTTCCCCTACAGTCGCTTTTACTTATCCACTTGTCAAAATAGAACAGGCATTAATGCTAGGATATCTTAGGAATGGCTAATAAAACAATATAGAAACGTTGATGTGTGCAATGTTTATAAAAACTTAAATCTTACAGGAATTCTAATCAAGCTTGTCTACAACGAAGTATTAAAGTCACATCCAAATACCCAAATGAATAATTATATGAAATACAAATATACTGAATTCCTGCGTTCGTTGGGAATAGTACTTATTATATGAAATGTAAAATTTTTAACTTAAATACTGCCTATAATTTTGTATTCCTATAATTTTATTTTTCAATTTTATTTTAGACAGTTGTAACTCTGATAGAATTCGCTGCATGCGGTCATGGATCATTGAATAACCTGGATAAACAACTACAAAACATACTCCAACACTATAGGGGAGGGATCTCTCAGTCACTTAGCGAGCGTCTTCAGGAAATCATCAGGTCCAAGGTACAGGCTCCTAACCATGTCAAAAACATACATAGGGAGGCGACAACAAATAAAACACATCTGGAAAATGTTAATGGGAATGAAAATAAAACAAAAGAACAGTTAAAGAAATCGCCTGCAGCAAGCAAAGGAAATTCAAAGATGGTGACCGCAAGTGACGTGACAGAACGGACAAGCAAAGGTGTACAGAGACTGGTAAGGACAAATAAAACGGACAAGGACAGCCGCTACAAAAAACGAAACAATATCAATATCACCGACAGCAATAATGAAAACAGTAAAAATGCAAAAGAGGCAAAAATTGAATCACTTGTTGATGGAAAAGTAAATATCGTACGCAAATCATTCGACACACAAGAAACCACAGACCACATGAATACAAATAGTATTAAAGATCATAGGAACACAAGCGTTCACGTTACTCAACACCATGGTTATGTAAAAAAGCCTCTACAGACAGAGAAAAAGCCAATGATAACCAAAAATAGCAATTCATCGCAGAAACCTGACAGTGCCACAGAAAAACGAAATGTCCCCAACTTAAATTTGCAAATAAAAAAGAATAAAAGTGACATTAATCAACAAACACCACAAATGCAAAATCATTCTAGAGTGCCAATCACTGAAATTAAAAACATGTCATCTACAACAAGGCCTTCCAATATGCCTAACTTTGAACGAAAAACACATTTACCAACAAAAAAGCATTCATCAGGTACAACAGAATACCACCAAGTACCTAACTCAGGAAACCATCTCAATCTATCAATGTCCAAAGTAAACAGTAGTTTTTATATGCAAGAACATCTCTCAAAGATCCCGACATACCGAAATAACTCTGGAATGACAATAATGGGAAACCGCCAGCATGGCCTGTCCATTGCCAAAAGGAAAATTGATTTATCAACAAAAAGGCATTTTAGGGAAACGATATTGTACGACCAAGTGCACAATGGTGAAAAGCAAAATGATAAGCCAATTTTCAGAGAGAAAAACAGTCTATCTATAAAGGAACACATCTTGAAGACACCGACAAGCCATCAAATGTCAACAATGGGGAAACGTCATGATCTGCCAATTCCCAAGGCAAAAAGTGTTACATTTACAAATGAACATGTAACAAACACTACAAAAAATCAACAAACATCATCACTGGAAAATAAAAGATCCAACTTTAATCCTCAATACAGAAGCGAAAACATTAGATTTTCCCAGTTTTCTTCACTGTCAAGAAATCATCCAGCAAATGTTTTCAGTGAAAAAGAGTATACAGGAGAACTACCTCATAGGCAATTCAAAAGGAACCATGATAGATTTTTAAAACCCCGCTTTCCAGTCCCAAGAAAAACCAAACAAGAGTTGTCAACATCAATATTTACCTTTAGTCCTCCAAAGCAAGTTCATGAACATGAACAAATGAAACATCACAGGTCTTTTAATCCTGTTTTTCGACAATATAAAAAGAAATTTTCTTTAACGCCTTCTGAGAATCGAATAATTCGCCCTCGATCTTTCGGAATCGGATCCATACAGGGAAAAGATATGTTGACGAATAAACAGACGACGCAGGTCACGAATTCATGGAAAAGACCTGTTCCAGAAACACATGTTGCTTGGGAAAATATACCAAAACAAAATACACAAATATCACAACCCCCAAATGCAATGTATGATCAGCAGAATTTACAATCCTCAAACAATTATTATTTCGACAATATTAACCAGGAAACCCTTCCAGTCGAAAGACAATATCCGCAGAATTCTCCTGGACAGCTTCCAGGAATGTCGTCTTTTCATAACGAGCAAACCTGGATCCAAGAGTTTTCTTCTGGATCAAATAATCAGCTACAACATCAAAATCAGCAAAACCCGGATAGATTGACAATTAGTTTTCAAGGATCTAATAAGCCGGGCAAAACAAAGACACTAATAGGATCAAATGAGCCCTTCAGTAATTCGAGAATAAACAATAATGGGAAGAGACCTCGCGTCACCAAAACAGGTAATTTATCAGGAATAAAATCAGGTTTATTAAACATTGACATGCATGTCCCAGGTACGCAAAAAGAAAGGAAGTTTTCTTCTCAAAAGTGGCCATCAAAACCAAGTGTTGTGTACTCAAAGTTTCAGGATAATTCTCAAAAGATTTTCATGAAAAGCAGACAACAGTCCCCACCACAGAAAGCAAGAAAAGACAAAAACTCTCAGTCTGAACAAAGGTTTAATCATCCAAGTGTTGTATACTCCAGTTTTACAGATAACTCACAAAAACAAAACTGGGATACACAGAACCACGGGAAAAATCCCAAGAGCATACGAAGTCAAAGGTTTAACGAAAACACTGCAACACATACTAATAATAATTTTATACACATTACCACATCACCTCCATATTTCTATCCTACTTCTTCTCCATCAATGTATCTACCTCCGAACAAGCCAAATTCTCAGCAGATACATACTTTTAATCGAAACAAAGCAAGAGCTGGACAGAACCTTGGATGGAATGGTATTACAACGCCTTTGTATGATAAACAGAAATCAGTAAAATATTCAAAATTTGGAGATGCTTCTTTCTATAATCACAAGCCTAATCAAATGACTACTCCGTCCGAAATAACAATTGCACCTAATTTTTTATTCAACCAGCCACCAAAATCACAACAGTCATCGCAGTACAGACTAAATTCAAATTCACAAAATTCCGTGCATGGCATGCCACTACATGAAGAGAGAAAGATAAATCAGAATACATGGTACTATTCTTCTACTATTCCACCTACACAAGCACCAGTACCTACAACATATCAAAATGCATTTATGATACAAGAGATGTATGCTACGAAGGCACCGAACGAATGGACGCGAGCTGGCATTAATAACCGAAATATTGAAAACCAGTATATTCATAGTACCAAAACACCAATGGATAATCAACAGCAGCAGTTTCAAAACCAACAAATGCGCCAGCAAAATAATAATAATAACCAGCAGCTTAAAACACAGCATGAAGTTTATCAGCAACAATCCATTCAATCAAACCAACCAAATGGACAACGAATGAATCCAAATTTTCAAACACAACAAACATATCCACAAAAATATAAAGAAACGCAGCTAAATAACCAAGATTTTTCCTCAAATCCCGGACAATTTCAAACACAAAACGAGAAAACAAGCCAAACGAAATCGTCCTTCAATCAACAACAAGCACCAAACAATAAAATCAGTAATGAAAACCCATCTCTAGTTCAAAACCAACATTTCAAAGGACAACAAACCGAGTACTTTGGTCAACAACAACAAGCAAAATCAACCCAACAACAGTTAAGTCAATATCAAAATCAGCAATTCAATCAAGGACAGCAAAATTCCTTCCAGAAATATGAAAAATCGAGTCTACAGCAAAACAAGAGTTTTGGTTGGCAAACACAAAGCCAACAGCCAAACCAATATCAAAATGAGCAAATTGGAAATCTACAAAATAAACAACAGAAACGACTAGTTGATCAGACAACCGGAGAAATGGGTTATCAGCAGCAAAACTTGCCTGACATACAACAAAATCAACAGCAAAATAGAGTAAACCAACAACAAAATTTGTTTGGAAATCAACAATACCAACAACCAATTTATCAGCAAACTGGAGGAACCCCTCGAAAGCAACAAAACTCGTTAAAAATTAATCCTCCAATTCAACAGCAAAATAGGCAATCTATTCAACAGTTTCAAAATTCGTTTGGAAATCCTCACCAACAAAACAATCAATCACAAACCGTGCATATGGGTCAACAACAACAAAACCTGAATGGTATTCAGCAGCAGCGACAGCCAACCAAACACCAAAACACACAAGGAAACTCTTTACAAAATCAAAATCAACCGAAACCTTCAGACCAACCTCAACAAGAAAACAAATTCAATCCAAACCAACAAATACATTCTGTTCAGCAGCAGCAATCCAACAGCCTGAAAAACAATCAGCAGAACACGAGATTTCCAAAACAGATGCAAGATCAACAGCAAGTAAATGGTTTCCATTCAAATCAACAAAGACAAACTTTTCAACATCAGCAACAGCAAAATCAGCAGCCAGTTAATCAGCAACCAATTAATAATGCTAGAAAAACGGATACTAGTAACAGTTTCCAAATGAATACAAGACAAGAAAGAAGGAGGCCAAAGAATATTCCAGCGCCTGCTTACGTAAGCAAATACTTTTAATTTTTTGCAAGGGAAACACATCTAAAGATTAATTGTCATCAGGCTTTTAAAAGAGGCGTCATATTGAATTAACTTTACTCAGTATTTTCCATTGTATAGTTATAGAGTGGCAAAATAATAGAGGGAGTATTATAAAAAATACATAGAAAAGTGTACACTGATAACATAAAGTAAAATTATATTTATTAATTATTGCATTATCATTCACATCGTTGAATGTTCTGAAAAAGCCACGCCCAAAGCAATCTAAGCTCAGCAGCTTGCTCAGCTGCGTTTAACACAGAGAGAGAGAGAGAGTGAGAGAGAGAGAGAGAGAGAGATTTTCTAATGGCATATATTTCGAACAGTTGACATTCGGTGTGTCCTATCCAGACGGTACAACCACGGAGGAGGAGCACGAGCTCTTGAGTCAATCCATCCACACCATTACAACATATGACGCTGAAAACAGCTCACTTATATCGGACTACTTGACGATGGACCACGGATGGGTGAGTGTGAAAATCTCACAACATAATCTTATCTTATTCTGTAAATCATCATTTATAAATTGATTGAATGTGCTGTATACATGTATTTCAATTATGACAGAATACATTTGGATTGGTGTCGCAAGGCAGCAACGCAGACACCTGTTATGTAGGGAAATTACAACCGGATCTGATGAAATCATTTGAAGAGATGGTGAACAAGACAAGATTCTCTGATGTAGGTTTTCAGACGACTTCTCCTCACAAGTTACCTAGCATGACATAAAGAGGTAATAAGATTCAATCGTTATCTTATTTTCTAGATTCCATTTATTGAGGCAAACTCCAATAGTTTTGCGTACACAGAAGTTCGACAAATAGATTATAGCCAGGCTGTTTATGAAGTTGGGGGTTTCGTCTCAGATTCGTGTGGAGGCAGAGCCAATATATTCCTGGTAGAAAGACCTCGTCATGGACGTGAGTGCTACTTAAAATATAAATATTGGCAATGGCAACTGGATCTGAATTTTTAACAATCTTGCTATGGCAACAAATGAGTTAATTTATTCGATTTGTAAATTTAAAATAAAACAATCTGTGACAGTTTGTATTAAAATCTCTTGAATCCGAAGAATGGTTCACGACTCAGGAACAACATACACAAAGTCAAAAGAAGATAAAATTCACAGCATTTTCCGAATTACTATTCCCTATTATTAGTAATTCAGATCAAAAGTATTCCAAATAAAAAAGTTGGAACATTTAATATACACACGTATATTGGTGTCGGACCTTGTGCCACAAAAGGAGCCGTAGTTTTTTAACTCATGGTAAACTACCGGTATTGAATTGTTCTGAGGGTCACTCAATTGTTGGAGGGGAAGGACTTTTAAGCATACATGTAAATCTTTTCTCTCGCAACATGATCGAACATTCCTTTACACGTTATATGTACACAACTTCATCAAATAATAAATTTGAAAATGGAAATAAGAAATAGTATAGTGACTACTGTTTAGCTCACCTGAGTCGAAGGCTCAAGTGAGCTTTTCTGATCACACTTTGTCTGTCGTCCGTCTAGCTGTCTGTCTGTCCGTCCGTATATTAACTTTTCACATTTTGACTTCTTCTCAAGAACCAGTAAGCCAATTTTAACCAAACTTGGTAGAAAGCGTCCTTTGGTGAAGGGGAGTTGATATTTGTTAAAATGAAGGGTCAAGACTCCTCGCAAGCGGAGATAATTGAGAAAAGACAAAAATTGGGTGGGGTTATTAAAAAATTTAAAAAAAATCTTCTTCTCAAGAACCACAAGACCAGAAAAGTTGAAACTTATGTGGAAACATCCTGGGATAGTGTAGATTCTTAAGTCTTTAAATCTTGACCCCCGGGGGTTGGGCAGGGCCACAATAGGGAATCAAAGTTTTACATAGAAATGTATAGGAAAAACTTTTAAATTGTTCTTCTCAAGAACCACTTGGCTAGAAAAGCTGAAAATTATTTGGAAGCAACCTGGAGAAGTGTAGATTCTAAATTGTTAAAATTGTGACCCCACGAGTGGATATGGGGGGTGGGTTAGAGCGAGGCCACAATATGTATTGCAAGGGGATAAATCTGGTAAAGAGCGGCATCACCAAAGCTACTCAGGTGAACGATGTGGCCCATGGGCCTCTTGTTTTCTGATTATACATGTAATTTTCAGGGTTCAAGGCTGGCAAAATGTTCATCCCACCCACTGCCTGTTCATTTGGTCCTCCTCAGCAACGTATGAACAATGGCTTGTTGAAGTGTAGCATGGGGACTTGTCGTGGAAATTACAGTTGCAACTCAAAATACAACATATGTTGCCCGAAAAGTAGGTCTTCATTAGTATTAATAGAATTTTTTAAAAAAAACTGCCTTTGCTGTTGTAAGATATCTTTTATATACTCTGTCTTCTAACTTCGTGAAAAAAAGTTTCGTTTTTTCTGACTACTCTCATGCAGTCTGTATGTCTGTCATAAAAATGTCAACATTGGTCTAACTTTTGAATGAGTAAAGATATGGCTTCCAGTCAAGGTAGGCGTTAGCACGAGAAAGATCCTTCACTACTCAACAATCGATAATGCCGAGTAAAAAGTCTAATATTTCTCTTTTGAGTGAAAATGAAAATGGAGATAACAAACAGTAATCAAGCTTAAAGATCCGTCCAAACAATACCAATAAGGACCAGAGCAAACAAGGACTTCTAAAACATCAGAGGTGGGATATCAGGTGTCATGGAGAGGTAAGACCTGTCGACAGGTCACACCGTAAACATTTCTTTTGGTGTTTAGATCTTCCAACTTATTCGATACTCAAAAGCATGCTCCGAAAACGACCAGTTTTTAAAACAAGACAAGCTATGGACAGACAAGTTGATGTTGAATGGATTTTAACAATCACGAATGAAGTTATAATTTCGTTAATTCTATGGTCGTTATATTGATATTGTTAGCAAATATAATCTATCATTGGGGCATATTTCGGTTGACTTGACGTTTCATACCGATTGATAGACATTTGTTTCTACTAGCATAGTAAATTTGATTTTGCAATATTCCGACTTTCTGATCAATATAAAGGGCTCACGGCGGGTGTTACCGATGGAAAGGGGATGTTTTCGCCTCCTTGGCACCTGATCTTAAATCTGGAGTTTCTGGGTGTCCGTGTTTGAGTCCTCTTCACAAATTCGATTCGTCAATGGATTTTTTAGATCGATCACTGTTTGTTATTGTCACCCTTTTCGCGTAAACCAACAGTAGACTACCAACATACGTCCTGTGATTTTTAGAATACATGATTATGTTACAGTAGTATGAAGAGATAAAATTATTTTTTTCCAGGGCCAAACAATACAAGATGTCGGAAGATGTCAATAGGGAAATTTTGTGTGATTCACGCGCCGCAGTACGGTTACTACCCGGGCTGAGGAACTGTTCGATTGAGAACACTTACGTTTTCTTTCCATAAGCCGGGGATGAAACAGTCCTCGGCAACTAATGACGTGAAAAGTCCCCAAGTAACCCGTCTCTGTATGCAGTGCTTGTTTTGTTGGTGCCAAATTCTGAGAAAATTTCTTCAAATCTGTTTCATGTTTTTTGAAATAAAATGTTCAAACATTTTTAAGAAGTTATATACTTTTAATGAACAACCATTTATTATGAATTTTCAGTATTACCAAACCTTGTTGAAACTGGAATTTGTTCTTGTGGTAATTACAACATTCTCAATACCAATTGTTACTTCCAGTTGACAGGACAGTATAACATTTTCAGGAACTCTTGGTTGTCAACCTTAGTTACAATTCTCACATTATTTGACCTCTTTAAAATCTTTGACCAGTCGACCACCATCATTCCGTACGTGTATTCACCTTTGACCTCTACAGTTGCAAACACTTCCTTTGATTCTTTAACGATTGTCGATTCGTCGATTACTACAGCCATTGCGAATTCGTCACATGGTATGTATCGAGGCCATTCTATTGGATTAATTCTAAATTTTTCAAAAAGCTTCTTTTCTATACGTTTCAGGAAATTGTTTACTTTAGAGGGCGATTTCCGTAATGAATCATAATCCCCCTGAAACAAAAAAAAAACATTCGTTATCCTTTTATCAATAAGTCTCAGTACATCAGTAAAATAATGTTTTATATCCATGGTAACCGTTACCCAGGCGATAGCGTTGTCATAGCAGACTTCCATGCCGACCACAGTGATGGGACAACTTAGTTGTGTTAAGACGATCCTAGCAGCCTCGGGGTCACAAGAGAAGTTAAACTCACTACAAACTGTGGAATTCCCTCGGCCTGAAATATATGTATTGTAATTCAATATCTTTGACTACAAAAGGGATGAACCATTCCAGTGATATGAGTCAACAACATCTCATTTTTTCAATGAATACATCAAGTACATTTATCCATCGAACTGGGATAGGGTAACGTTTCTATACATTTTTATATCGGATATTAGTGTATCTTAGAGATGTAAATGAAACTGGACAACATTTGTGTTACAGGAAGTGAGAAAACTTGTACGAATGCAATATTTTTAATCTAAAGTACTCTTCATTCTAATGCAACAAAATATGCGCAGAAAAACTCAGATAATTGTGGATCGGAAGTAAATAAGTGTAACGTAATGAAATCTGTCTGGAGCTCAGATCAAACATTGATATCCAACGTTCAACCGCCGTAACTCATTCTCATATGATATGTACATCATGAAAATGATGTGTACAATTTACAAAGGTATCATATAGAGCAGGAATTTATATCTTCATATTTACAAATAAATTCCATTTCTGTGATACGTTTGTTGTAAGCATTACGATGATCGTCTGCTCAACTCATTCAGTCTTGCAATTCAATACCCGGAAATAGATTACACATCGTAATGATAGTTGGATTATTCACGACGTGGGATTTCCCCCAGTTATGTTTTCGTTTTAGTGAGGGAATGGCATGGATTGAAATGTTTCGACAGTCGTTAGTGGTTCAGCTTTTAATGATGCTCACAGGTATATATGTTAGTTCAGCATAATGATACTAGAAATTTATGAATTGTAAGATGTTTATTCGCACCAAAGTTCTAATATTAAGAAATTAATACATGAACTGTATTTCAGTGCGTGATTGAAGTGTATTTTAAAACTGTTTAACGTTGGCAAACAAGCAAAAAATAGACAAGAATCGTTAAATGTGATAAAACAAAGATTAATTGATATAACTAGGCTTCATTGTTGTTCACTTTGAAACTCATTTTACAAGTGGCTGCGCAGTAACAACAAAATGGCACTATAGTTTCCTGATTTAAAAAATCAATACATCTTTTGTTTCCTTTTTCCCGATTATATTGTTCTGTGTGTTGTATTTTTTTGAGCGAAGAGTTAATAATACTATATAGTCAAGTACCAAGCACGGATCAAAACTCTGATTGAAATCGAGGGTGCTTATTTAGTTACTAAATTCTTCTAGTGGTAGTTTGCTAAAGGCAAGTGTACGTTAAGGATAGTGGCCAAAATTAATATTTTTTGTGCATACCTATGATACCGCTGAATTAGGATACATATAATTTATAATTATTTGTTTTTCATGTAGTAGAAACGAAGTAAATTGTTTACAAACAAGTTGATGAAACAAGAATATCAGCATCCTCGTTTAAAATGATAATTTATGTTAAGGTCGATGCAATGTCAGACCTTGTAAGCAAATACAATTTATCGTTAAGTCAAATGCTGACTGACCTTCCTTATACTAATTGTAAGGCTATTATTTAAACAGTGAATTGAAAACAGATTTTCCCGTTATTTCCCGATCATGACAATGAGCACAAGTCAGGTGTGACAGGTCGGCAGGGGATGCTCACTCCTCCGTTGCACTTGATTCCACCTCTGATGTTTCGGAGGTCCGTGATTGCTCCAATCCTATTTTGTATTGTTTTATGGACTTTTGAATACTATTCGTAATCTCCAAATATTTCATTGTAACTTGTTGCATCTTGTTCTTCTTAATAAAAGGTTCTTGTCCCGATAAAACATGGAAGCATATTAATACCAAGTGCTTCAAGGTTATGGACAATCTAGAATTTTATAATGAAGCAGTTTCGTCGTGTCAAGAGACGGGAGGGGAACTCCTTCCTTTCGGAAGCAGGCACGTTCTTCTGGATCTCAATATCACATCTGTCACGTGGTTAGGAAACTTACAAGAAAACGACAACACCACATCTGATATCATCAGCTATTATGATTGGAAAGAACAAAGAAACATAACATCAACAAGAGAATGTCCAAATATTGAACGCAGCTCACCAGTCGCTTCTTTCGATTGCAACAAAAGTTTGACGGTTGTGTGTCAAGCAGGTTTCTTAAGTGGGAAAGACAGTAAAGGTCTGTAAAGTTGTCATTATAATTAACTACATGACTGATGTTTAACTTTCTGAGGCATTTCAGTTGCACAATTCCTTTCAGGGACAAGATAATTAAATTTCATTACATTTTCTTATTTCAGGAATGCATTTGAAGATGTTGGTGGCAATAATAATTTCTGGAGTCATCCTTCTCATTTTTCTGACACTTGTGATATACAGTGCAAAACGTCGCCTGGATAGTGAAGATAGACAGAATCCAGAGACAGTGGTCTACGGAAAGTATACGCACTTAGAACAAGTTGAAGATGTTAAACTTAGTGTTATCAAAGAACAGCCAGATTCTGTGCCCAACAAAACTATCTTAATTAAAAAACCAGAACAATCAGCAATAACAAATGGAGAACTGCGGGGTGTTTCAGGAGAGGAAAGTGTTCGAATAAAGAACGGGAAATATGTACAGTTCTCAGTCCCGTCTGCAGATTCAGAACAAATGTTGAATGACAACAACTGCTGATTTATAAGATAAAAGCCTAGAATCTACCATTGACTTGCATAAGTTCTAAATACATGTATCAGTTTTCAAACAACTACATGCCTGTGAAAAATCCCGTTGTTATTTTTCATATCCCAGAAAGACAATCGATTCATTTTTTGAAATATTTTTTCGCGTTTTATATAAATATTTATATATTTTTCAATGGAACACCGTTACATTTTCTTTGAACCTCTAATTTGTAAATAATTGTTTGGTTTAACTTACCATAATAATTCCCGCCCATTATTACACACTGTTGTATTGTCTGACCCAGGGCGGGGTCCAGTCTTGTTGCAGTGGCCACATTTGTAAGGGGTCCCAAACACACCAATGTCAAACTGTCTGTAAAAAATAGCAAAAATTAATAAGATAAAAAGCTTCATTGTGCTGACCAATGTTCACAACATTATAGTGAAACTGAAGAGGGTATCAAGCACTGAATGGTGACAACAAGATGAAATTAACTATAAGTTCCAGGTAACAGAAAAGTAAATGTGTATAGTTAGTATATTTATAATTTTGTAATAACTCGTATGCATGTAAAAAGAGAGAATGCATCAAGAAGTTAGGCCAACAAAAGTTATCAGAGACAACTGGTACCAGAGATAAACAGCGCAACAAAGCTGCAATAATTTGCCCCATGCAAAATACATACATTTAAAAGAGGAATTAATACCTCGGTACTCGCGGCAGATTCTCAAAATGGCGGCTGAGGCGGGTTCCTGATTAATCAAAGATTCGTCTACAGGCTCGGGATCAGGCGAATCCCCCAGTCCATCCCAGCCATGGTACGGCTCGTCATCATGTCGTCTCTCGTGGCCCAAAATACTTGTCTCGCTTCCAACATAGACAGGTATCTAATTGTAATGATTAGTACGACAGACGGTCCTTCAGATTAACACAGGAATAAGACAATTCTGAGTATATACTTGTCAGACATGTATGATTATAAAAATATTGCATTTTTATTTGCAACTTCCTTGTAAAAGTCACAATCATACTTGAATTTAAACACAAGAGAAAACATCCACGACACAGATTCTATTATCGGGCCAGTATCATGGCAAATTTGATTTTACGTAATCACTGTAACAGTTGTATACAAAATGGTTTATAGTGATTACGTAAATTCAATGTTACCGGCCCTGTGTGCAGGTGCTATTTGTAACTGTGACGTCATAATGCGTATGACATAACAATACCTTGTAGATTCATTATGACGTCATAATCATTTTCAGCTTTCTTTATTCCGTACTTTACAGCAAGCTTGAATTATGTAGAAAATAAGGAATTTTCATGAAAATCAGTTTGAAATCATACAAAAAGTAACCCCTATACCTATATTAAATTTGATATCATTTTAAAGAAGAAGCCAAAAACATTCAAAGTACCTTTTTGTGTGAGACTGTAGGCAATCTGGATACATTTCCTTTGTCTGGTCTTGAAAAAAGTTCAATATTCATAACGGGTTTTCTTAATTCGTCATTTGAAATGACACTTTAAATTAGGATTTTCATCTTGTTTATCTACAAATGATGCCCCGAAACTCCTTATTTGACCAAGATAAACTTACAAAGCATCATTAAAGAAATTTATTTCTCAAATTTGATAAATCTGTGGGCACCTTTCATTTATTAGATCTTGACCTTAGCTGATAAGAAAAAATATGAAACAAATGTACTCTTTTGAATCGGTACAATCTCCTAGATTTGCTTTCTGTAAGGACTATACATCTAAAGGACTGACCTCTCAAATCGCTCATTTTCATGGGGTTTTAATTTTCGTTGTTTTCGAGGAATGGAAAGAGTCGATGAAACACACGGATTTATGACCACTACGAAATATAAAACTATATGCATTACTATTAAACATTTTCCAACCACGAAATCAAATCCCCATAAACCTGCCACATTTTTTCCTCAAACCTCAAAAATATGACCCCACGAAAATACGTGATTTTACAGTATTTGAATAAAGTTTCTCTTTTGTCAATGACTATGTGTAGAACTTTAGCTTTTTAGAATAGACATACTACGAGACGTTATTCAGATTCTGTCTGAATGCTCACTCCAAGAGAGAGTAGCAAGCTTTCTTCCACCGGCGCAAAATCGAATGTAATTATTAATTTATCTATGAGTAAGATTAAATATTAATCACAATAAATGTTCTTTATAAACATAGAGCTATATATAACAATATGATTTAAATAAAATTTTGACACACAGAGGATCGGGCAAAATACAGGTTTTCGTCAAAACAAAATCTTTCTGCAAAATTGAACGATGTATTCCACTTACGTCCAATCTCTCTGCTACTCGGAGTATGCGCAGTACGTTGATAGCTACTTGCTTTGTCAATACGTTCCCGTGAACAACGGTAATGGCGACGACACTTACTTCTGGTGAGCTGAGAGCCAAAAACAGAGCTTGAGCATCATCTATCCCTGCATCACAATCGATCAAGATGGATTTTGGCATTGTTCTGTAAGATACTGAGAAATGAATGTTCTTATTAAAATATTAAATGTGGGTTTTTTTTACCTATTCCATAAAAAATTCTGAAAAAATCACTAATATTTGGCATTTGTCTTAGTTTTATGAAATTTAAAAAGATGCTTGAGTTCCCGATACACAATATCTATTTAATTTTGGAAGTCTTCCAACAATCAAAATTAATTTGTCAGAATTCCCATGGGACCGACTGCAAACTGTGTATTAGCAAAATATTTTTGTATTCATATGAAGCAGAATTTATAAAAACGTATTCATGAGAAAAAAAAAACACTTGCTGTGGACTTAAACTCGACATTAAGATATATCTTCGATATGATATCAATTAACACTAATGTACACTTATATCACATGTTATACATGACTGTATGGAGTTTATTAAGGAATCACTGTCTATTTAGTATAGTATGCCAGGGCATCAACAAGAGTGGGAAACATGGGATAATTTGCATAACGGGCGATGCATAAATTATCCCATGTTTCCCACTATTGTCGATGTCCCTGGCATACTATACTAACTAGACAGTGATTCCTTATATTCCTATTTCAATGTGAAATAAAATTGTAGATTTAGACTTTAAAAATGCAGACATACCCCCACTGACGTCAAACACGACGGCAGCCGCACGAAATTTTCATGCATATTTGGCCTCCGTAGCGTAAGACTCAGAGACAGATGCGCAAATTTTCATGCATATTTGGCCTCCGTAGCGTAAGACTCAGAGACAGATGCGCACGAGATTTTCATGCATATTAGGCCTCCTTAGCTCCTGACCTATTGACCTGCCTAATTTACATTCCGGTAAAATTATCAAGAAATTAACTCCGCTAACCTTCAAAGAGTTATCACAGAGAGAAAAATTAGAAATGGAAATTTCTCACATTGATTCGATACGCAAAATCTACGTAAGATCATTTTTTAAAACAAGACAAGCTGTATACGTTGGTGAAAAGAAACAAGGATATTAACAGTGTCGTCTAAAGCCATCATTCCACAGGTGTATGTTTGATACAATGACCTCATTATCTAATAAATCTATGATTAATTTGAATGCTGTCTGATACAAATTGTTGTGCCATTTTTTTTCCCACGGACTTTTCTTTATCCGATCATGACAAGGAGCACACGGCGGACGTAACCTGTCAACAGGGATACTTGACTCTCCATGACACTTGACCCCATCTGATATTTTTGGAGGTCCTTGAATGCCCTGTTCCCGATTTGTATTGTTTCAGTGGGCTTATGAACTTGATTACTGTTCGTTATCTCTGTATTTCTTATATTACCCAGGTACATTCACTGTCTCTCTGATCAGGCTCCGGGATCATGAAACTGTCTTAAGTCTTAAGATAGACTTAACTCCAAAAATTTGCACTTATAATATAAGATTGATCTTAAAGTGGATCACAAAAAATGACTTCGACTTAAGACTGG
Source organism: Saccostrea glomerata (assembly GCA_003671525.1). Lineage (NCBI taxonomy): Eukaryota > Metazoa > Mollusca > Bivalvia > Ostreida > Ostreidae > Saccostrea > Saccostrea glomerata. The sequence continues at coordinate 794,185 of PRKT01000053.1, forward strand.
AATTTTGTCTTAAATTTTAAGACTGCTTATAGGCAGTCTTAAGTTTTTAAGATTGATCTTAAGTCTGCTTTCAATGTAAGCAGACGATAAAGTTTTGTACCTTCACGCAGTGAAGAGTTCCTCGCAGTCATGGATCTAAGTTTTGTGTGAAGTGGTGTGGTGCCATGTCCCTTCAAACGTGGTACACACTACACAATGTATTATTTTTTATATAAACATGATAAAGAGACGTTTATTTATCTCTGAGTATACAAATGGCTTTTCTACCTTTATACTGAAGAGTTCCTCGTTACTATGACAAATAAGATTTTATGATAAGTTTTTTGCTAAGTCAAATCTTAACTAAGTTTTTGCTAAGATTGTTTTGTGATCCACTTAAGTACGCGATCTTAGCTAAGTCTAAATTTTAAAATTAAGACAAAATTCTGACTTAAATTTAAGACAGTTTCATGATCCCGGAGCCAGACCTATAAAAGTTTCCTTTAACGCCTACGATGTTAGGGGAAAATATTTTCAATTTTTTATATTTTGATCTTCGTGATCAATATTTTTAAAACTACTGTTTAAAAGTGATTCTCTCATATGAATTTTCGAGATGAAAATAAACTTTTTCAGTGCTGTCAGATCAATCTAAAGCTAGCATAATTAAGATTTCTTTAATAGAGTTTGGGACAAATTAAAGGTTTCTATAACATCTGCGGTATACAGACACTGGATACTCAAGAAAATACACATGTATTCTATAAAATGTTGTTAAAACTTTTTGTACACGTGTTACAGTATAAGATTTATTAATTTATTTAATAAATCTATAATATATTTCATGTTTTTAATTTGTACATAAATGTATTGATATAAGATCACCCATGTAGAACAGGTAGTACCTGTACTTAATTATTATTGCCTCGGGGTATGAAGGTTCTGGTCTTTGGTCTTTGGTTTGAAGTATCCATCATTTTCAGTGGTTTGGACTTTGCAAGGTTGTGTTTTATTGGTTTACTTATTTTTCCCTCCAAAAGTTGTTTTGTTATGGTCATTCTTTGTCCAGTGTTTGAGTAGAAAGGGCCATATTTACAGTTTTGATAACTCAAATTTTGACATTCGAAAGAGACAATATTTCTCTCTATTAAGGTAAAATAATATTTATATACTAATTCTAATATGATTTCTAATATTTGATTTAACTGTAAAGTCTGTAATTTTGCCAAAGTTAATTTCATAGCACGCTTGCACAGTCAGAATCTGATTTGAGAGATAGAATTTAAGAGTAACTGTTTTATTGATACAGATAGCAGTTTTTATTTAAATAAACTGATAGATATGTAGATATTTTTATGATGATAGGTTTACTTATATAAACTATGATAATTTTAGTTATATGATCTGGACCATGTGAGCCACATTATTGACACTCTATGAATGGGAGAGACTCGATCCCATAGATTGGAAGGATATTATTGTTTTATATATTTTATGATTATCCTGAAATATATAGTAAAGTCTGTGTAGACATTATTGTAAAAGATAGATCAGTTTTGTTGTATAAAGAGTTTATGATTTTAAAAGAGTATAATATTGAAAGGGAAAATTCATCTATTTGATAATGTGTAATTCATGTGCAGAGTTATCTCCCGTTATGCAGTATATCTGTTAATATTATTTTTATTATTTATTCCAAGCTCACTGATTTGCTCAAACGTGATCACATGATTAAGTATATAACAGCATAAAGACTTGAGTTACTATTTATAGAATCTGAAATGCATATTGACTTCATGTTTCTTAAACATGTTAAAATGGAGATTATTTTCTGTAAAATAAAAATAGTAATGATATCCCAATTATAGATAATACATGTACAGTGTATGACTTGATGCTTTTGAAAAAAATATACTTCAACTTGTGTTAATATTTTTGAATGTTCTGTAATTGATGAGACGTAACAATAAAATATATTGAATATGTTTGTCAAAAATTGATACAAATAAATGTAGTATTTTGAATAAGTAAACCCTTTAAATTATTTCATCAATATAAAGGAAACACAATTACTTTAAATAGCTTAACATATTTTGATCTCTAGTGTCTAAGTGTTAAAGAGAGAAAACTTGTGCCTTGTTCCCATTGTTTTCAAATTGTGTTTTGTCAATCTATGTAAAAAATAATATAACAAATGTAGCCCTTTAATTCGGTCAATCCATAGATATATCGACTTCACAGAAAAGCATATCGACCTCGCACTTCGTGCTCGGTCGATATGCTTTTCTGTGAAGTCGATATATCTATGGATCGACCTCATCAAAGGGCTATATTTATATAATCGCAGGTTGTAATTACTATAGCTATATTGATATGGATATACATGTATTAGAATATTTTATGCTATGTATTTATTATTTGTTATTTTGAATTTCAGGGCATTTACCATTTTTTCTATTTCTGATTTCCTATTTTCCATGTGTTCATCTGTGAATAAACGGAGATTATAAGAACCCTGAAACGGACTTATTATTGTTATACATCCAACATAACTAAGAAACCGTTACACACGCATTATAATCGCTATTATAATGCACATTTCTCACATTTATCGCAAATTTTTCTTATTGTAATTTTCGGCATATAACTTAATGAATCATACATTGTATAATACGAATAGTGTTTTTGCTCAAAGTCTAATTAAATAAATGAATAAAAATTGAGAGCAGATCAAAAGCAAAAAAGCAAAAACGGACTCATGAAAAAATTAGAGATACAGCCATTTTAATAATGATTTAATATGATTACCTGTAAGGATTGTTATTTAAAACAAAAACTTACCTGCTACCTGTTACAAGTGTCTGTATCTGCTAGCTGTTACAAATGTGTGTATTACTATGCATGCAGACACTACAGGAAAACCTGATAAGAATAATTTATAATTTTACTCAATGTCAAACCATATAAACAAAGTTCATATCAGTTCAAAAGGTTCAGGCTGTTATTTAAAGAAATAACTGAGCAATGACTTTTTTATGATAAGTACTGTAAAATCACATATTTTCGTAGGGTCAAATTTTCGTGGTTGAAGGAAAAAATGTTGGTTCGTGGGGATTTGATTTCGTGGATGAAGAACTTTTTAGTTTACGTTTCGTGGTGGACATGAATTCGTGGGTCTCTTCATACCTCGAAAACAACGAAAATTAAACCCCCACGAAAATTAGTGATTTCACAGTATATAATTTTGCTTTACTGTGAAATCACTAATTTTTGTGGGAGTTTAATTTTCGCTGGTTTATAAGTATGGAGAGACCCACAATGTCCACTACGAAATGTGAAATTTCATATGCATTACTACATTACATTCTTCAACCACGAAATCAACTCCCCACAAATCGATATATTTCAAACTCGAAAGTTTGATCACTCGAAAATATGTGCATCTAAAGTATATAAACATAAAATTGAATTATGGATATAAGTGGCTAGGGATATAAAGATGGGTAACAAAGGATATAAAGATGAAATAGGGAATATAGAAATTAGTAGCAAAGGATAAAGGAATTAGCAGGAAAAGATATAAAGAGTAGCAAAGGATTTAGACTGAGTGAAAAAAGGAAAGGATACAAAGATGGGTCGCAAAGAATATTACGATAAATAGCAAAGAATTCAAACATGAGTAGAAAGGATGTTTCTGAAGATGGTTAGGAAAGCCTAAGGATATAACAATCTCCCATGCAGAGTTGTCGTTCGTTCCTCTCTCAGACACGTTGTGAATGTATGAGCCGATGGAAGAGAGAGAGGATATAAAAATGAGTGGTTAAGGATATAAAGATTAATGGTTCAGGATATAGAAAAGAGAGTTGTTCGGGATATAAAGGTGAGTGGTTCAGGATATAAAAGTGATTGTTCAGGATATAAAGGTGAGTTGTTCAGGATATAAAGATGAGTAGTTCCGGATATAAAGGTGATTGTTCAGGATATAAAAGTGAATGTAAATTTGAGTGGTTGTGTGTATGGCGGATGAGCATGTATTACAAACATTGGGCCAACGTTGAATCAACATTAGCATCCTTCCTTCGCGTTCCTTGGGAAGTATAAGTGAATGGATGGAAGTTGCTTACGTTGGACCAGCGTTGGGCCAACATAGGAATTCCGACATGGTCGAGAAGGTTGACATGGTAACATTGGCCCAACGTTGTTCCCCCAACGCCAACCATTCAACCTTTTACCAAGGTTGGCCCAACATAGTCATGCTATCTGGGTATAGCTGTGAATATTAAAGTTGGTGGCTGCACTGAGATATAAAGGTGAATGGATATGGATAAAAGATTAAATGACTCTGAGTATAATTCGATCTGTAATTATATTTTCATAAGATATTCGGACCAACACTTTTAACTGAAATTTCCCCTCTAATACCGGCCTGTTTTAGTGAATATCACTGCAATGCATGCATTTACATGTACATTGTAAGGATTGGCAGTATTTTCAGTACTTTGATTTGTGTTTCATATTTTACTCATAAGAGTTATCTCTCTTGCTGCGGTACCTCGAATTACCGAAATGCCCCTGATTTACCGAAATGCCCCTGGAAATTACCGAAATGCCCCGTGAAATACCGAAATGCCCCTTTAAAACTTAAATACGTTGGTTTTTATGAAAGGTGGTGAGTTAATTATACATACTTTTAAAAAAATTGAATTAAAAAAATATTTACAAATGTGTTTTTTTTCTTTCAAAAGGTTCGTTTATCTAATATCTAAGAGAGATAACTCTAGTAGTAATTGTATTCATATTAGCAGAATTTTTTTTTCTTGATGTCGATTTATATGCTGAATAATTTGAATTAATTAATTAAATTTTTTTAAGTTTAATATGCTATAAGCATTTGATAGCTTTGTTTACTTGGTGTATAAATTTTACAACTCTGAACCCCACGGGTTTACGTAGTCTCCCACTGCGTACCGTTATGCATTCAAAAATTTGCCGAGATTGCTATTTAAGAGAAAGAGTTTGACTTTTCAAAGCACTGGAGAGGTAAGTTTTTTTTTATTTTGTAGCTGGTAGTAAGCCCTAAATATCTATAAAAGAATTTTTTTTTAAATCTCTCTTTTTTAAACCTTACGTTTATTATACTTATATGAGGTGTAAATAAAACTGTGTATACTTACTTGTATTTCTGTCATGTTTCCTTTTCTTCCTTTTAAATACTTAACAAGACATACGGTATAAAATTTGTTCAACAAAATAAAGGAGAGAGAGAGAGAGAGAGAGAAAATAACGGACAGTAACATCTTCCCGCTGAGACAATGTTGCAAGAGTTATCGCTCTTAGAGGTCACAATATTTGAGCCAATTAAACACATTTTTAAACATTTGTGTTCAAAATACACAATTTCGTTAATAAAATTTATCATAAATTATCATAAAATCACTATTAGTATATAATTCAAGGGGCATTTCGGTAGTTTTAGGGGGCATTTCGGTAATTCCCAGGGGCATTTCGGTAAATCAGGGGCATTTCGGTAATTCGGGTTACCCCTCTTGCTGCGATAAATTTACCTTTGTGTTATACATGTTATATGGGTTATCTTATAAAATAATGGCAATTAATATATTTCTTATAAAGAAGAATGTTTAAATTATCTTTGAATTGGGTATTTTGATTCCTGAAACTTATGGCATTTATTGACAAGGTGAAATAAGGAAACAAGACTCTTTGGGGGTAAAAAGCCAGACCGAAAAAAATCGAACGTAAACATCCGGAAAATAAGCACACTGCTAATAATTTCTTGACAACAGTCAGATATTCATGTAAATTGATCATGAAGATTTATCAATTATGAGTATAAAGCTATATGTTTAATCTAGCATTTAAAAAGCTAGACCGACAACATAGGGAAGGCGGCTTTAAAGATTAAACATCGTTAATAAGAGAGTGCACATGTCCGGTACAAAGACCAAGTTGTTTGTGGTTGCTCGCCAGATCAGGTGGACTTTGGACCTAGCGAGGGACAACATGTCTCTGCTGAAGTGTGGCGTGTTTTTGGCGCTGGGATGTTTCCTGTCCTACTACCTGGGTCTGTCTTGTGCCCTGACCACCCTTATTGTGTTCGTGGTGTATCTGGCTACAGGGGGCTGGCGTTTCACCTGGGTGGTCATTAACACCCTCCCCAGAGATTTAAAGTGAGTGGCATTTGCAGAATAACTTTGTATGACTTGTCAAACATTGCAGTATTTGAATGTTCATTTCTTTAATTTGCCATTTGCATTTTATCATGTCTTCCATTTGCATTCTATAGTTTTCCATTTATATTCATTGAATGTTTGAATTGATTTCCAACAAAATGTAAAAATGCACAAATTGAAAATTATACAAAACAAATGAAAAATATGATATCAATGAAAAAATATGAAATAAACATGAAAAATTTTGCATTACAATACCAATGGAAAATTATAGAATACAAATGAAAATATCATATTAATTTAAACTGATAAATGCAGAATTGTTCACTAACTATATGATAAAAAAAAATTACAATACAAATGGGAGAATAAAATATATCGCAATGTTTGACATGCCATACATGTTTCTCTTAATATATGATTTGGCCCATTATTCAGAACCCCACCCCCTTCTCCAAAATTTTAATGTTAATTAGGAAAAACATGTACGATGCATGTATAGACTGTAATATACATTATTCCAAAATTTTTACTGGATATTTTCTTTTTTCCTCTTTAGGGCTCTCCAAGTTTTACTAAAGCTCAAGTTTGAAACAAAGAAATATATTGCCAATGAAACCACAATAGCTGAATTGTTCTCGAAAACCGCAGCCAAATATCCAAATAAAGACTGTATACTGTTTGAGAAGCAGCGATGGACATTCAAGGATGTGGAAATTTATGTAAATCGTGTAGCGAATTACTTCCAGGAGGAGGGGTACCAGAAGGGAGATGTCGTGGCCATTCTAATGGAGAACCGTCCAGAGTATATCTGTTTCTGGCTCGGCCTCTCCAAGATCGGAGCTGTAGCAGCCCTGATAAACTATAATCTCAGGAACCAACCCCTGGCTCATTCCGTTATTGCAGCTGAAGCCAAAGGCTTTGTATTTGCAGGGGATTTGTCAACTGGTATGTATAGATAAAGAAAAGATTGATTTGCATATAAATTTCACTTATTGTGAAAAGAAAAAAAATAAAGATGAAATAGTGACCAAAGACCAGGATTACATTCTTGGTAAAGAATTTAACTTGCAAGAAAGAAATAATTGTACTTCACAATTGCACTTTGTTCGGTATTTTTTTTTCAGCTGTGGAAGAAATAATGCCTAGTCTATCACGAGAATTAAAGCTTTATTGTGTTGGAAGTCTAGTCAGTTCAGGACTTTCACCAATTTTTATGGATCCAATTTTACAGAAAAGTCCAGATTTTCCTCCTAGGAAAGTCAGGGTTAAGTTTACAGGTAACTGCTGGAGTATTTAGTATTTAATACAATCTCTAAATAAATTTCAATCAAAATATTTCTAAGGAGAGAATTTGAGATGAATATAAAGCTCTCAATAATTTCAATGTAATTTTGCTATATTACACAACTTTTCATCATATCGACAATTTGGTTTTTAATTTTTCCAGTAGAAACGTCTTCCTTAAAGCTCCCTAATGCACACCCTCCTTAATTGGAAATTTTTATTTTACAATGTAGAACTTTAAAATATCTTGAAAAGTGTTACTAGGGAGCTTACAATTTTCATTTGTGCATATGTAAGCATGGATTGAATTTTCAATTTAAAGCTGAATAGTTTACTTTTACCCTACAAATCAAGGCTATGGTAAAGAGAACCATAATTGTGAAAATGAAGTACATTTGCATACCTTGTAAATATTTTGAAAGCATGTACATTATCATAATAATATTCAAATGATGTGTTTTGTAATTACTTTATTTGACTTTCTTTTCAGATAAGCTTTTCTATGTATTTACATCAGGGACAACAGGGCTTCCTAAGGCAGCAATCATTAGTCATTCTAGGTAAGATAACATGTATAATATACAACCCTTTGTTACTGAAATCTGAAACAACAGTGTAAACCTTGTTGTGTCAACTACATTGTGTTTAACCTTGAGAAATTTAATATCAAACTTTAGCTACCCAAAATTCATGATTTTATACACACAGTTGGCTTGATAACAATTTTTCTGATTTTCCCCTTTGAAGAAGTTGCTGGTTTAAGGTATTTTACAATAATTGATATCAGCATTGAAGGGCCAATATAAAATTTGAATTATTTAGCTATTTTTCAAAAAAAAAAATTCAGTTCAAAAGAAAAAAAATATTTTGCTTGCAAATTAGACATCCAAGAGATTTGAACAAAGCATTTAAGTTTGTCACAATGTTTACAGGTTTAATTACATGGCTGTAGCAGTGAACCAGTTTATGAACTTGACTGACCAGGATGTATTGTATGATTGTCTGCCCTTGTATCACACAGCAGGGGGCGTGGTGGGGGTGGGTCAGATGATCATTGCAGGAACAACACTAGTCATCAAAAAGAAGTTCTCTGCCAGCCGATTCTGGGATGATTGTGTTGAATACAAATGTACTGTAAGTATTAATGTACTCAACTAATCCAACAACTAGAATTGTCAATATCAAAGATTTCAAAAATATTAAGACAAGTTGTTTGAAGTTGTTTTGTTTATTTAATATCTGCAGGCAGGTCAGTACATTGGGGAGATTTGTCGATACCTTTTGGCTCAGCCTGTCAAGCCAACAGAGACTCAACACAAGGTCAGGGTAATGTTTGGAAATGGCTTAAAGCCACAGATCTGGGGGGAGTTCCAGAAAAGATTTGGAGTGACCCAGATGGGAGAATTCTATGGGGCCACAGAAGGAAACTGCAATACAAGTGAGTGTCATTTTACAGAATATTGGCTTATATCGTCATAAGAAGTATTATCACTAGGCAAGTAATATTTCTCAAATGTAAGGATATTTCTTAATATTTTAATTAAAAATGTAAATGGTTACATTTTTACCCCACCTCCATGAAATCCTGGCTTACGATTGGTTGAAGTCTGTCATGTGAAGGCGGTGGATTACTTATACCCGCTAAGTTGTAAATCTATACCTGGTCAATGTATTATGTCCGAACACAAACGTGACATCATAATAGGCACAGTATAAGCGTGAATAAGCATTTAGCAGAGAAAACCATTTATAAACTACAGATAAAACGTAAATGTTTCATCGGTGGGGTAAATTTGTTACATAGTCTTTTAGTGACTGGGTATTGGATGATACCTGGTTAGTAAATTTCATACCTGACTCAGCTCCGCCAGGCCAGGTATGAAATTTACTAACCAGGTATCATCCCATACCCTGTCACTAAAAGACTGTAACTAATAATACCAGGCAAATTTGACATAGGGTTAAATATCGAAAAATTATGATATCTGACATTTTAATAGAAATTTTACCTTTTTTGAATTTTAGTAAATCCAGACAACACTGTTGGGGCAGTGGGCTTTACGACAATGATTGCCCCCTTCTTGTACCCCATTACATTAATCAAAATTGATGAGAGAACAGGAGAGCATGTTCGAGACAGAAATGGGGTGTGCATCCGGGCAAAACCAGGTCAGATACTTTCTACTTAGGCATGTGTTGCTGCCAAAAAAATATTTACAATATGAAAAGGAATCATGTATTTATAACCGGTTTTAGATTTATTTAATGTAATAAAATCACTTATTCTATATACAATATCACTGCACTTATTAAAACATATTTGATAGAGAATGTTCATATTTGACATTTTTGTTACAGGTGAACCTGGAGAATTAGTGGGTAAAATCGTGAAAGGTGACGCCCTTCGAGAATTTGACGGCTATGTTAGTCAACAGGCTACAGACAAGAAAGTGTGCTCTGATGTGTTCAAGAAAGGGGACAGAGCATTTTTAACAGGTATCTCTTCAACAGTATTACCCAGGTAGTACAGATCATGAAGTTAAAACATTGTAAATTTAAACAAAATCTCTGTTTTAATTTCTGTTTTATTATATTTAAATATAAATGCTCCTATTATTTTTTATAAGTGAAATATTGATTATGGAAAAGTATGGATATTTTTTTTTTAACTTTTTAAGGGATTTTCTGATCATGGGTCACTTGAGATATTTCTATTTATTTTCAGGTGATTTTCTGATCATGGATGAATTTGGATATTTCTATCTATTTTTAGGTGATATTTTGATTATGGACGAGTTCGGATATTTTTATTTCCGAGACAGGACAGGTGATACATTCCGCTGGAAAGGAGAGAACGTGTCAACTTCTGAGGTGGAGGCCGTCATTAGTAATATCATCAAACTTAGTGACGCTGTAGTGTACGGTGTGGAGATCCCAGGTAAAGACATTCTAAAACTTTTTTCTTTACCTAATAATTTTTTCTTCAGCTTGGACGGTCAAGGTAAGACATAGTAGTACAGAAAGAAGGAATGATAACAGAAATGAATCCCTGTATTTCAGGTTTGGAAGGAAGAGCAGGGATGGCAGCCATTGTTGATGAACACAACTCCTTAGATCTGGATTATCTCTACTCGGCGCTACAGAAATCACTCCCGGCGTATGCCAGACCTCTCTTTATCAGAATCAAGAAACATGTAGACACAACAGGTAGGTTTATTGGCCTACTTGAAAAATATTTTTACATTGTACATACACTGTCATTTTTAAAAACTATTGTTGAACTTGTGTATTTCTTACTGCAAAAGCTGAAAAAAAACCTATGGATTTTTTTAAGTGAATTGGAAGTCTCAACCACTTATTCTTTAATATGTGAAGCCTTGATATCTTAAAGTCCCAGATATCTTGGAAGATTTTGCTCAGTCCCATTGATTTTGAGATAACATAGTTCGTCTGTAATTGAAATTATACTAAAGTCACTATGCACAAGAAAATAACCAAAGTAAATGAAGTGAAATTGAAGTTGCACAATAGCAAATGAATGATTAATAAAATGCACCATTTTGCTGAATTTTTAAACAAAAAAAAAATTTAATTTAATGTTTGAATTGCCTCCTTTAATAAAAAATTTCATGAAATGCAGGTACCTTTAAACTGAAGAAAGTGGATTTACGGAAAGAAGGTTTTAATCCTAATGTTGTAAAAGATCCATTGTATTGTTTGATTTCTGGAAGATATGAACGCATTACAGAGCAAGTGTACAGTGATATCTGCAGTGGAAAAATCAGGCTATAGTCAACGCTTGTATTGATTGGCAGAAACACACAAATGACATTAGTGTGTAATCAAATGATACTCAGGAAATACTCTGGTATTTCTACAGGAAATAATATTCAAAATGACAGGAAAGATATGTATTAATTAATTTAATTAACTTATTAAGTGAACTGTGAGTGAAAACCAACTCTATCTCATGACAAGTAGAATTTTATTTTTTTTCATAATTTTTCTTTAATTAAGAAATAAATGTTAAGAGATGCATATGTGTGATACAAATGTAAATGCATGTGTAAAGTTGTGTAAAGATTTTTGCTGTGATTTGTTACTTCCTCAAAACCAAGTTACTAGTTTAAAACCTATACTGACTGGTATAAAATTTACATATTGACTTAGTATGAAACCTATATTGACTAGCATAAAACCTATATATTGACATGTACGAGGCACATAGAAGTGCTGTTTACTTTCTTTATAATGATGCTAGAAAACATTATTTTTATAATTTTCATTTAATACAGATATTAAATTTCTCATTTAAATTAGCAGGGTACTTCAATAATTTTTTTTAACAGTCACTAATTTCAAACAACCTGATAAAGACAAAACTACATGATTTTTAAAAGTCACATTTTGTTATGTAATGATTGTGTGAATATACATGTATAAATGTGTGTTTGTGGAATGCCAGTGAATGTTTTAAAATATATTAATGAAAACTACATGCTTGTTTGAATTCTTTTTAAAATTTACTGTAATATGAATTACAGGTCCAAATTTAAAGAATTTTATCAGTTTTTGAAATAACTGTGTGCCCGACTGCCCTCGCACATATTTTGTCACGTTCAAACAGATTTACACATATTGACGCCTGGCTGGATGTGTAATATTTTTCGATAAATTAAAATTCAGATATTTGATAAAGCTCTCTCAAACCAACTAATATTACTGGTTGCAAAGTGTATTTATAATCATACTTTTATTGACTGTCAGAGTTAATGGGCAGCATGGGTAGACAGTTTGGTTTGAGGGTCGTGAAAAAGCATTTTAACGGAGAACACAGTCAATAAATGTTTTGTTATACCTTTCATTTTAATTTTTTTTTTTTACATACATGTATTTTGTACTGTCTTTCGTGATGTAACATCAGGTCCATCACTTTTGAACAGTAAATGAATGAAAATGAGATTAAGCTCTGCCCATTCTGTGACGTAAGTGGTCCAACCGAACCAACATATCACTTAGCGGTCCAACATCAATTTTTTTATGCCCGCTCACCAAAACATTAGAAATGTTTTACTTTTTTCCATATAGATTTGTAGATGAACATTTTTTTAAAGGTTTAACAAATCAAGTTATTATGGATATTGTCATTTTAAGCCAACAAGATTTACAATTAACAAGTATCTTAAGATCTTGAAACTGATAGTTTGAACATATTTTATTGTTTAGATGTTACAACAAAAGGATTGGACACAAGTTCTTAAAACTTAGAACGTCCTCGCCTTTATAACAAATAATTACACAATTAATTACATAAAAATAGATTAAATTGAATTGAAACTGATACCTTATATCCCCCTCAAGTATATACAAATACATTTTCTTAGGAATATTAGAGGAAATCATGTACATGTACATTACTGCAAGACTTGGTACCTAGGAGTATGGGAGGAATTCTTGTGCCAGATTTGGTATCTAGGAATATGAGAGGAACTCGTGTGCCAGATTTGGTACCAAGTGTACAATTTTTATGCCCCGCCATGAAAATGGCCGGGGCGTATAGTGTTTGTCTTCCATCCTTCTGTCCGTCCTTCCATCACACTTTGGGTTTAGCTCTGTTCAAAGCTAAGTTTCAAAGAAACTATCCAACTTGAAGATATTTTCATCAAACTTCATATGCTGATAGATATTGATGAGAGCTATGCAACTGCATCAACACGTTTTGACCTTGATCTTTCCTTTGCCCTTGACCTCACTTTTCTTAAATAAGTGTTCAGTTAGCTCAGTTTTAAACATACCATTCAAGATGGTGTTATCATACTTCATATGTTGATACATACTGATCAGAGCTATTTTACTGCATCAAACATTTTTTACCTTGACCTTTCCTTTGACCTTGACCTCACTTATCTTAAATTAGTGTTTCGCTCAGTTTTAAAAATACCATTCAAGAAATTTTTTTTATCAAACTTCATATGTTGATACATATTGATGAGAGATATGCAACTGCATCAACATTTTTGACTTTGAACTTTCCTTTGACCATTTGACCTCACTTTTCCTAAATCAGTGGTAAACTTCATATGCTGATACATACTGATGTAAGCATTTCAACTGCATCAACAATTTTGACATTGACTTTTTATTTGACCTTGTCCTCACTTTTATCAAATTGTGTTTAAGTCAGTTTTAATTAAAGACATCATTCTAGATATTTTTATCAAACTTCATATGTTGATACATATTGATGAGAGATACGCAACTGCATCAACATTTTTGACCTTGACCTTTGCTTTGACATTTTGACCTCACTTTTCCTAAATTAGATTCAAACTTTATAAGCTGATAGATATTGAGGGAAGCATTTCAAATGTATTATCATTTTTTACATTGGCCTTTCATTTGACCTTGACCTCACTATTATCCATTTGTGTTTAAGTCAGTTTTAAAGAAACCATTTATATAATACTTTTTTAACTTCATATGCTGATACTTACTGATGAGAGCTGTTCAACTGAATCAACAGTTTTTTACCTTGGCATTTCCTTTGACCTTGACCTCACTTTAATGAAATTAGTGTCAAACTTCATATGCTGATACATACTAATGTAAGCAATTCAACTGCATCACTATTCAAGATATTCTGATCAAATTTAATACACTAACACAAATTTTCATGTTGCTTTACTAATATACCTTAGGCGTGGCATTCAGTCCTATGGCTATATTTCTAGTTTTCTTCAGAATAATGTACTGTAGTTTTAACAGCTTAACCACGCAAACCCACATTTATAACAATTGATGGCAAAATACCTTTTGACTCGGTGACACCAAAAAGCAATGTCAATTTAGATATTTACCTCACCAACATACGATGCTAACCAAAGTATTCCATATAAATGGCTTAGACACTACATTGGTAGGAGTAATCTTACCCCTCCCTTCAAGGAATGTAGGAGCTTGTGAAAAAATTCTCCATACTAGCAACACTAGCTGATGAATATTGATGAGAAAAACTCCTGATATGGCTTGGATCAGGTTTATTATGAAAAAAATTAGAAGTCAAATACATTTATTCATAAATGTACATCACAATATTACACAATTATAAAAAAAAAATCTAACTAAATGTTTTCTAATATATGAGAAAACACATTTTTTCTTCTTTCACAACGTCACATTTTATGCAAGAAAATTATCACACAAAATTCAAAAAGCCCTGCTGGCAAAATAAAATTATTTGCTCCTATATTTATTATTTTCCAAGTTGTTGAAATTACATATACAGACTCTAAATCAACAGTTCCTAATCAATTTGTATACTACAAATTTGGCACCTTTGACTCATTTGATATTATACGATACATGTAGTTTTGCAGGGAATTGAAATTAGAAGTTACACTGCAGATATAGATGACAGGTAGGTATCCTCACCTACTCACTACACTAAATGTGTATAAGTGGGTTTAACATCTAATAAATGTATTCAAAGCAAGACAAGTATTTAATATGAATAAAGGACCTTGTTACACATTAAACAGCATGAAATTTATGCATACTAACAATTCAGATGGAAATGAGATGTTTGTAAAACACATATGCCCCCCTCCCTCAAATAATTGGAATTTTTTCAAGTCTTAGGGACATAACTCTGTCAAAAATGGCTCAATCGTACCTAAAACAAAACTTGCCCTAGATATTCATAGGATAAATCTGTATACCAAATTTCATTTCAATATGTGCAACCTCTGCAAAGAAATTGAAC
>PRKT01000053.1:814398-827193 GCA_003671525.1 Saccostrea glomerata
AAGTATAGTTTACGGTTGTGAAACATAGATTATCGCGTTAACTATGGTTTACAGATGTGAAATATAGATTAACGTTGTTAACTATAGTTTACGGTTTGTAAACTATAGTTTACAACCGATAAACCTAGTTTATCGATTGTGAAACTATGATTATCTCATTTTTGTGAATTTGGCGTGCCATAGATATCCTTACAGAATTAATTTCTCTGTTTGCGTGGACTTTGTCTTTGGAAGTAAGTTACATTTACTCTATTTTGTTTTTCCATTAGAAATGCAAGTTATGCAGGAAATCAAAAACATGTAGGCCTATACATTGAACTTCTATCTTATATGTGCTTTATATGAACTCAGATTATCTTATACATGTAGCATGTTTAGGATTTACTCCTGTAGACGAAATTTCATTAAAAATACAGATGTCTTCTGGATCAATGTTTGTCTGAAAAATATTTTTAAGAATAATTCATTTCTTGAACTTGATTATGTAATTATCATCGTCTTACATCAATATAATAAACATGATAAAAGAAATAATTATATTCTCCGCATTTAAAAAAATATAATTGTCTATGATGAGACCCCCTCCCCGGGTACCATTTTATATTCGCTTGGAGCTTCCCTTATCCAAGATTCCTAGAAAAATAATTACCTTCTCCCCTAACTCTGTACATTAAATGTTAATTAATCTGCAAATTCGGGAGGTTCTCGCCCCAAAACCATTTAAGAATAGACTTAATTCAAAATTTCAAATTGGTATAACTTTTGAAATAATTTTGATAATAAAACAAAATTTTTACCATATGTTTAAATTAAATATTGTACAACCCTGCAAATTTTTGATAATGTGTGTATTATAAATGACAAGCTTGTTAAAATAAAAATTTTGAGATCCTCGCATGTTGGATAGGAGTAAAAAAAGAAATGGACTCTTTGAACATGATGAAAAAAACCTATATGGTTTTAAGATAAGTTTTTTTTTCTTAAATGTAGAAATTCACAAGAAAGAGGATTACTGTTAAATATATATATTTTTTTCAAAATAGACAATATGATTTTGTCAATCGTATTTTAATGGATTTCTGTTGAGAGGGGCTGCGAATAAGAGATGGATATCCCAAAGCGTAACAGACGGACGGACAGATCGACTTCCCGATTACTATATATCCTCTCGCTTTTCAAGCGAGGGGTATAAATATTGTTATATATGTTATTTACAATACAGCAACCAAATGTGTATGAGTGTATTTTCATAACGTATAGAAATGGTGGTGGAAGAAATCTCAAACAAGGCAATCTTTTCTTCTCAGAAGAAATTTATTAAAATATTAAGTTCGTTATTACTCCAATCAAGTACGTCCCTAATTGACTCTTCATAGTATGCATATTTAAAATAATGTTTTGTCAATTGTTTGTATTTTAAAGACTTTTAGAACCGCACTTTTTTTAAACTCGCTAAATTGTTTAAAATCAGTAAAATTGCTTAATTTTAACTTTACGCCCAAACTTACGCCTACCTATTAGCAGACGTAAAATTTTGGCTCAGATTTAGTCAGGCGTAACAATAGACTGTATAATGAAACGCAAATCTTCCTGCTAGTCACGACTTTACGCCGGCGTAGCGCTACGACTGGGCGTACGACCTTTGATGAAACGGGCCCCTGATGTTTGAAGTAGCGGATCAATGTTTCAGGTGAATTTTTGAAGGTACAATTGCGCTTGCCTCAACGGTCACACTGTATACCATATTAAGAGTTAAGTTATAAAATATGAATTTACATGTCTACAATGTACATACCGGTAATACCAAGATACTCTTGAAATATAAATATTTTTAAAAATCAGTTTTTATATTCTGTGACAATGTCTAGTTTAATTCTTTGTCTCCCTCTTGAATGTCTTTTCTGCAAATGGGACAAACAGCTTTCCTCTGAAAAAGAGAAATAAAAATCTTAAGGCCCTCTTAAACTTCATAATATTAGGAGACTCGGTCATGTTTTGGACCTTCTTGCATATTAATCTTTGTGCTGCTATGTAAATTATAATGCTTGTGGTGCACACAAAGAACAAATTCCCATTGGAATGAATTTCAGTACAGGTTCAATCATTTTACATTCATAAATGTCCATTTTTGTTTATTTCAAACCAGTAGTGATTTTTACTACATGTATAAGCTAAATGCAATGCATTGATTGATTCAACATCTGAATTTTCTCATCTTTGGTTAATTTCCAATAATTTAAGATGTATTTTGCTCTGGAAGAAACACTAACCTTTAACCAAGTTTCTATGCAGTGTTTATGAAACCTATGATTGCATGGTAATGATGTGATGGTGTCCCCATCAGCAAAGTCTGAGATACATATCCGACACTCGTTAACGTCATTTGTGTCTGCCGTCTCAGATTTAAATTGTGTCGTTGAGAGAGACTGAAGAGCTTCCTCCGTTATTCCACTTCCTTTTGCATCCCCAATCCTCTCAGCTAACTCCCATAATGCCTGGATATTAAAATGTCATTATTATAACAAATTATGAACAATCAAAAATTGCTTAAAATCTACCAAACAATAGTAAACCCCCGCATTAACAAAATATGATGTTTGCAAAGGATAATTAATCTGATGGCTGAAACATTATTTTATTACACTCAGTAATGAGGAGGTTGCAGTAATAAACAGGTATGTAGTATCAGGTATCAGTAATTGAAGATTCAGGGGTATATAGTTTTTGCACTGTCCATCTGTCTGTTTGTCTGCAAAAACTTTAACCTTAACCTTGCTAGTAACTTTTGAGTTGGTGGGACTATGGCTTTCACATTTCACAGGTGTATTCCTTGTGACAAGGCCTTTCTTAAGGTACCATCAAATCTGACCTCTTGATCTTGACCTTAGAGTTTGACCAACTTTACAAAAAATTACCAAAACTTTAACCTTGGCTGTAACTTTTGAACAGTTAGAGTTAGGGCTTTCATACTTCACATGTGTATTCATTGTTACATAATATTTCAATGGATTTAAGATTCTTTACCTTGATCTTTGACTTTGACCCAATTTTCAAATTTTTTCTCCTTGCATGGCCATAACTTTTTAACAGTTAGTACTGTTATAACAGTATTTCAAGATTGAATTCCTTGTGATAACATCTTCCTTTGAATACCAACAGTTCTGACCTTTTGACCTTGAAATTGAGTTTGACTTGCAAATGAGAAACTTTAACCCTTGCTATAAGCTGCCATACAGGGGCATCAGTGTTTCACAAACACATTTGGTTTCTTTATATTATTACTTGTCATTTTTCAGTTTTTAATAAGTTATATATTATTTTCTCCCCCCCCCCCCATTCCACCTTTAAAAAAAATGCTATGTTCCTGATAAAGAAATAGCTTTGATTATAGTATAAAAAGTTACAGTACATTTTCTTTACTAAAGGAATCCCTTTTCAATCATATTAAATCCATACCTCATAGTCATTCAAATCAACATTCCCTTGCATGAGATGAGGTGGCAAGATTTGGCCTTCCTGAAATGAACGGGCTATTACAGTAAAACACTTATATCTTAGGCTATTTACTTTTCAATTAGGACAAATATTAAATGTGATCTAGTATTGAATATTATTTTGGATAAAAATGGCCTTTGATTTCGCAAAAAAAAAAGAATGGTTTCTAAAAATCAACCAAATAAAATTTTCCAGTAGCTATAGTATTTATTGTACATGTATATGGATAAAGAATTATACTAACCATTCCAAGAATTGACTGTAACAATAGAAGGCCTTCTGGCGTTCCTGCAAGACGAAAAAAAAATCAGAAACTTGAATCCCCCTTTACTTAAATAGAGGTTTTATATCATTTTAAAAGAGGTCCATGGGCTACAATGCTCACAAGAGTTACTTAGAAGGTCATTCTTTTTCCCTATACATGTATAAAGAGTAAAACATTGATCACCTCCTTTAGCCCTGTGCAACCCCAAAGGATCAAGATTTGAATTAAATTTAATTAACACTACCTGAGGATGCTTCTCTATTAATACAACTTATTATGACTTTGCTGTTCTTGAGAATTTTATTTTTAATTTCCCCCTTTTTCTGTAAAATTTTGACAACAGTATCCACACCCTACTCCTTAGGATCATGATTTGAACAAACATAAATCTACACCATGTCAGAAAGCTTTATATTTTCATGTTTTCTTTCCCAGTGGTTCATGAGAAAAAAATTTTAATGTACATGTATTCACCAAATTTAATCTATTTCTTAATTAACTCCCCTTGGAAGATTTGAATAAATTTGAATTCCCTTCACTTATTGATGTTTTGTTGCAAGTTAATTTAAAACTGGGCATGTGGTTCTGGAGAAGAAGATGACATTGTGAAAAGTTAATGACAATAACAACAAGGACAAAGGAAAAATTTCCATCTGACAGTAAATCTCCATTCTGTGCCTTTGGCTCAGGTGAGCTAAAAAGTTGAATAGCTATGACATTAAATTATTAATAAGAAGCAGTACTAACTGTGCATCTGAAATGGCGTTCTGTGTCGGATCACTCTGTTTTCAAATGGATCATGCATCTGAAGATTTGGATGATTTCTCTGGAATAAATATAGAAAAATATTATATACATTTGTACAAGCATTCGTATAAGAAAATTTCTGATGTTTGTTGTAAGTTGATATTTAAATATTCTTTTCTAAATGTTTAAATGTGGTACTGGTATTACATCTACCAGAGCTGTTGCAATTTTAATGGACTAAACTTTCATATTTTCAATGGTCATGCCTGTGGGTGAGTGCCCAGTGGGTGTAATGAATAGTTCTTTCACAGTTACATGTATTTTATAGGAAGAAATATTTTATTTTTCCTACAGAGTAATGTATATTTTTAAATATTTATTAGTATTTTATAAAGTTTACATCAATTATTTTACCATTTGCATCCTTCTGTCAAGGAAATTTCTCTCTTCTCTTAATAAATTATTTTTCTCATCTTCCTCTTCTTGCAACCTTAGAAAAAGATAAACATATACAGGTAGCTGGATGGTAATAATTTATGCTATTTCTCCAGCTAAATGATTTGATTTAACTCTCTCATAATCCTCTATTTCCTACCACACTGACCACATTTATCATCTTCTTAACATTATTTACTTGGCCTCAAATAAAAATTATACAGAAGATGTTCTTTCTCTGTACACTTTGAATATATTGATAAAAAATGAAGTGTGTGTATCATTGCTAGACAAAAAGTTTTATTAAAAAGATGTGTAATATAACATGTATAAGGCTAGCTTAAACTAGAATACCTCCTGGCCATCTCTCCATCCCTCTCCACTTGTGTTTTGTTTAATTCCTGCCCCAGTCTTCTAGCATAAAGTTCATCATCTTGTGTCTCTGATCGTCCCTGATAAGATTTCTTCTGTGCTCTTCTGTAATTTTTCTCAGTTTGATTAGGTATGTGGTTGAAGGTATCAAACTGTCTCTGTTTTAATTGTGTTTCCTCATCACTAGAAACTGTGACATGTTCATCGTAACGTCTCCTTTCATTGCTAATATAATTATCAGAATGTTCAATGTGATTATTTTGCTTATAACTATTCTTCGGCCATTTTCTACCAAGCCTTGATCCCTTCATCTGCTGCAGATTACTCCGATATCCATTCACTGGATGATGATTTGGTAATCCATCAAAATTTACTTGAGGTGATGGAAAACCAGGCTGCAGTGTTCTTATCTTTGGCGATGAAACATCTTCATCGAAAGAAGAGACTTCAGGGATGGAATCTTCCTCAACATCATCACTGTAGAAGGTGAAGGTTGAACGTCCAGAGCTATCTATGTCCTCACTCTGAGGCTGAGCTAACAATGACCCTTTATCTGTCATACTCTGATATGAAGTGTCCATCATACTATCACAACTCTCTTTGGGGATTGTCTCCTCCATGTTAGCACCAAATTCCTCTCCATTGTCCGAGTACGTCTTTACTTCATCTGTGTCCATTGGATATACGAGTGGAGTCTCCTTTGGATATACGAGCGGAGCATCACATTCCGTATCACTATCACTGTCAATAATAAGCACAGGGTGATTATTCTGATTTCCATTACCATTTTGGATTCTATTTTTGTCCTTCCTTGTTTCATTTTTCTTATGAATTGTGGGTGAACCTGAATTCATCTGGTCATAATGGATTCTATCCCTGTTCTTTTCTTTTTCATATTCTTGATTTTGTAACTGCCAAGCTAGAAAAGCATCAGGATCATTTCTCACACTCTCTGTTGGAAAACCTGATATGCCTAGAATTATTTCAGATTCCAGAGTTTGGTCACGAAGTTGCCTGGCATACCTCTCATCATATCCTGTAGCCATTGGGAACTAATGGCTATAAAAACAGAAAAAAATTATGTATTTCTCTCAAAAACAAAGAAATTTAAAAAAGAATACATTTACATGTACAAATTGCAAGTATATTGGTACTTGAAAAAGCTTCGCAATGCAATTGTTTTGACAATATAATTATATATTGCAATAATCCAGAATATCAATAGTATGTTTTGTTTGTCATTTCTTGTTTAAAGTCTCTCTTGAGAATTTTTCAGTCACAAGTCACAACCTTACTGTCCAGTAAAAAGCTGTAACTTTAGATCTTTAGCTGCTGCATTTGACCACTGAGCAGTGAAGGATCATTTTCATGCTGGCATCTACTATGACACAGGACTTTGGTTATACTGAGTATGTGATCTCATCACAAGGGCCAACCTCTACGTCTCTGTAGTAGGATTCAAAACCAAGAACGTAATGATCAATTTACCTCAAGACTCTATAGCAGACACTCTCACCACTGGCAAAGGAATATCCATATTACTGCACAAATCTAACTTATCTATGCTACATATATTTGGTTATGTATTAACCACACTAATCTATGCAGCTGAATGCGCATTTCATTGACAGAATTTCTCCTGTCATAGGTCATAGAAGAAATACATCACTGTTTACACTTAATTATCTACATTGTATTGCTTAGTACTTTACATAGGCAAATACAAAATATTCACATGGTATAAAGATGAAATTGTACATGTATTTAAACACTGAACTGTGTGAGACACGTGAGTGGCTTATATTGAAGCTGTAGAAATATGGCGGAAAGAGATAAATTCTCTTCCTTTTACAGATCATGTTCAGCTTTCATAGCATCTGAAAGAAATTGCTATTTTTATTTCTGAGAACCTCTGTCTACTAGCTTTAGGTCACAGCCAGCTTCCTTGTTTTTGTACTATTGGGTCAATTCTGTGGGTTTTTTTACAGAATGCTTTTCTAATGAAGCATTAATCAAAATAAGGAAAAAAGATTTTAAATTCTTAAATGGCTTATGTAACCTTTAGTATGTCTGTTTGTAAACTATTACTAACTGCTTAGAGGAAAGACAGTGAATTAAGTTCTGTTGACTCTAACCCTCTTGGATTAATGGTTATTCTTTGATAATCTCCAAATTACTAAACATTGTAGATTAGGTTAAATCTTTTCAGGATCATTAACTTTCAGTCTAGAATGTTGTAGAATTAATTCCCATAAACATAAAAAGATAAAAAATTTAATCAATGTTTGCATTTGGGAATTGAGCAGTTTGATGAATCTGTATTCATTCTTGGTTTCTCTAGTCTATTAAGTAAGTTTATATACTAAATTGTATCCATTTTGGGAATATGTCATAAATCATTCATAACATTGATAATTAACTCAAAATCCCCTTTATTGTTGTCAATGGAAAAAGTTTATGTACTCAACATATGATTAATAAATAGTCAAATTACAACAAATAACACACAGGGTGGGGGTTTAGGCTAAAGAAACTATTACAACACATTTTCCCAAATGGAGTGCTTGCAAAAATGTAATAAGTAAACACTGTTATGTCTAGAAGCAGGGAAGTTTGTTTATAAATTTTGATTCTTCTTATATCTTGACATTGTGTATTTCAACATACCATACATGGCCAATCTCTAAATATTGAAAAAAGACACATTTTACTAAAATAGAAAAAAATTGATGTGATTGACATGAAGACCTCGAAATTTTAAGAAATTATAGGCTCTCAGTCTATTTATTCAATATTCGGGGGGGGGGGGGGGGGGTATTTCCCCACTTCAGATGCGTGGTTTTGAATCTGTATCTGTATTGGTACATCACAGTGACCCATAGCCTGCATAGGGCTTTAACATGAATCAAAGTAATGACATGGGTGTTTTCTACAGAATGATAATGTCAAATTAAAGAATTACGAAGGAAAACACTAAATTATTTTTTTTTATATAAAACGAAAGTAGATTACAAATTCAGCCAGGACAATTTTGAATTTACCTTTTCAACATTCCCAGGTAAAACTGTAAATCAGTCCTCTTATGTGTTCAAAAATTAAATATCATAATTTAACTTCTTGCTAAAGATGAAGACATTATTATCTGTGGAAAAATGGAATTTCAAACGAATGACAAATCGTGAACGGTGAAACGTCAAATTACCTACACGGATATCCGTGTCTGTCCTGCGCAAGCGCAGGATCGTCTACTTTCACTTTCTTTGATTCCGGAATAGTAGGATTTGTCATTTGAAATTCAATTTTACCACATATAATAATCAATGTCCTCATCTATAGCAAGAAGTTAACAAATAATGATATTTAATTTGAGGAAAATACTTGTATTGATTACCTAAAAGTGTTTGAAAAAGTAGGGAAATAAATCTCCGAACATGAAAATCCTATTTTGTATTTTTTTTTATTTTTTATTTTTTTTTTAACAACCGAATTTCTTTATACTTATTTTAGAACATTGGCCTTTCACTGAACATTTTCTATAAAAAAAAAAACAACAACAACAAGAATTGGGGACTTGCTTCTTTCTCCTTCTTTCTTACAAATCCAAAAGGGGGGTGCAACCCCCGTACTCCCTCCCCCTTTTGGATCCGCCACTGATGTTTCTAGTATCTACACAATAACATTTCTGACAGTGGATGTTTTGCTGACTTACTGACGAGAAGTAACCAACTAACAAACCTCAACCAGGTCACACTCAAGGGAGTATTACTGAATGTGGACCTATTTCTCAGCTTGTTAAATTTCCAGATTCTAACTGTATGAGTCACCAGATGACTCCAGCTTTTCAATCGTCAACTCTAGTACATCGCTATCATCTGCATGTATGTGGTGTTTATGTCTCCTACCTTTTTCCTTATTCAAGAGGTTGCTTTGTATGAATAGCCTAGGGATATTTTTTCAACCGAGGCAGACTATTTACTCAAAAATTTCATCAACCTCGTTTAGCATTTTTAATTGTTACTTGTTCGCAAATGATTTTTTTGTATTGAATTTTAAAGCAGAGCAAACACGTACCTCCAAAACATCAGAGGCGTGGAGGAGTGAGCATCCCCTGTCGACCAGTCACACCTGTCGTGTGCTCCTTGTCATGTTAAATTGGGAAGTAGCAAAGAAATCCGTCGACATCGTCTCAAACCACGGTCAGGAGTCCGCATAAAGCTCCTCTCATACCAGAATGTTCACCATCTTATCTACGGTTCATAAAGTTTTTATGCGCCCGTATTGATAGATCCGGGGCGTATATTATTTTTGTCCTGTCTGTCTGTCTGTATGTTTGTCTGCAAACTTTAACCTTCGCCATAACTTATGAACCATGAAAGATAGAGACTTCAGATTTGGTATGCATACTCCACTGATTAAGGTCTTTCAAATGACACCAAGGTCAATGACCCTGTGACCTTGACTGTGACCGATATGCTAAAAATAGATTTTTCGTACCTTTGCCATAACTTCGAACCATAGAAGATAGAGACTGCATATTTAGTATGCATACTCAACTAATTAAGCTCTTTCAAATGACACCAAGGTCAATGACCATGTGACCTTGACTGTGACCTGTATGCTAAAAATAGTTTTTTCGTACCTTTGCCATAACTTTTGAACCACAAGAGATAGAGACTTCATATTTGGTATCCATACATTACCAATCAAGTACTTTCAAATGACACCAAGGTCAATGGCATTGTGACCTTGACTTTGACATATATGCTAAAAATAGCTTTTTAAAAATTTTGTTGCCGCCGGGCGCATAGTGTTTCATAAACACATAATAATGTATAATGGGGAAATTAGCAGGAAAAATAAAGGACGCAATTACTTTTCATATTACTTTAATGATTTTATTGTGACACCCTTATCTTTTAAATAAAATCAATAAATGACACAGTTTCAGGATTGTCTACACTTTGCAGAATTTATTTTTCGCCGCTCGCTTACCTTGAGTATACACTGAGATTCATTCACATCTCCTCCAATGAAAAAATATACATAACGACTATGTTTTTTCTTTTTCTAAAATTGAGTTTTCTAAAATTATTTTTCGCATTAGTACATAGTAATAAATCAACAAATTCTAGATATCAAAACTATGCACATGAAAATAGGAAAAGAAAGTCGTGTGGATAAATATTTTAATGTACATATACATGTACACTGTATACATATTGAAATTTGAATTTGTAAAATCCATTTCTTGAACTTTGGTTTTGAATCCTTTTATGATAATAAAATGAGCTTTTATTATTATTTTTTTTAATTTTTTTATTCCAAACACATGCAGTGTATACATGTTGGGTGGATTTACAATAGATTTGACATTCTCTTACTAATCTGCATCATCTTTACCAAGTTTTAATCAATAGATAAAGATTGTACCCTTTCTCGGTAATGTGGAAAATAAATATTAAAAGGGAATTTTGTATGCCTCCTTAATTTTCCAAACTAAGAATCATCTTTAAATATATGTCATGTTTCACTTTCATACATAGAAAACAAAAGACAACCTCTGGATACGGTGACACTAATATTATCGTACACTTGGTACAGATAACCGAATAGGAACGCGGTGCCCTAGTATTCTTACAAAATATACCCAGATGTGCCCATTTTTAGCCTTTGTCCTAGCTCGACTTATTTCTTTCCAGGTGAAAATACGCCTTACTCTGGATATTGAACTTTTGTGGATCAACAATGTTCAGTACATCCAAAGATCAATATAACAGAAAAAGCTCTGAAAAACATTGATCAATTGTATGAAACCAACAAGTGTATATTCATGATCAGTTTTTGAGAATAAAGTTATTGACTCACAACCACGTTTTTAAGTGTTAAGAAACAGGAAAATTTATGTACAAGTCCACATAAAAATCACTGTATGAAAAAATTGTATGAAAGTGATACATGAAGGTTTTCAGAATTTGATGATTTTCCACTAACAATATATCACCCTTTGTCTAATTTTTATGTGGACTGGTACATATATACTATGTGACATTTATTTTTACTTTTTTTTTTAAATCGGTCACTTTCTCGTAGCCGTATAATCATTGGCACGAAGAATCAGAAACCGAGGGGTGACTTTTTTCTGAACGTTTTGAATGATATAACAGAATCCTTCCTACACATTCATGGAACTTAACTCCCCTCCCACCACCAATCTGAAATAAGATACGGAGTTCAGAGAATTCTCCTCCTTTTGTCCAAGATTTTTTCCTACTAAATTTGTACCCCCCCCTTCTCCCCCTTCATAAACATTCACTTCGAAACTACATGCCTGACATTACTCTTTTATAAATTGCACAAAAAGTATTACGAAATCACAGATTTGTTTATTTTAACCCACTTTAATCGGTTTGTTTGGATAGGACTCAACAAATGTAAACAAAAAAGATGCCATAGTTTGCTTCAAAAGTCGATAGGTACGAGGTAAGAAAATACCTTAATTGACGTGCACCTGCCCATAATTTCGATATATCGTATTCCATAGAAAACATACAGTATACTATAGAAAACATGTTGTAACACATATAGAAAACAAGATGTGTTTGTGAAACACCATGCGACCGACGGGCAACAAAGTTCGAAAAAAGCTATTTTTAGCATATACGTCATAGTCAAGGTCACACGATCATTGACCTTGGTATCATTTAAAAGAACTTGATTAGTGGAGTATTCGTACTAAATATGAAGTCTCTATATCTCATGGTTCAAAACTCAAAAATTATGCTGAAGGTTCAAAAAAGCTAATTTTAGCATATAGGTCACAGTCAAGGTCACAAGGTCATTTACCTTGGTGTCGTTTGAAAGAGCTTGATTAGTGGAGTATGCATACTAAATATGAAGTCTATATGTTTGTTAGTTCGAAAGGTTACGGCGAAGGTTAAAATTTGAAGACAAAAAAGCTATTTTTAGCATATAGGTCACAGTCAAGGTCATAAAGTCATTGATCTTGGTATTATTGGAAAGAACTTAACTAGTAGAGTATGCATATCAAATATGAAGTCTCTTTCTTTCATGGTTCTAAAGTAACAGCGAAGATTAAAGTTTGCAGAAAAAAGCTATTTTTAGCATATAGATCACAGTCAGGGTCACAAGATCATTGACATAAGTGTCATTTGAAAAAAAAACTTTTATAATTATTAGTGGACTATGCGCACTAAATATGAAGTCTCTATCTCTTTTCATGGTTCAAAAGTTATGGCAAAGGTTAAAGTTAAACAGACAAACTGACAGACAGGACCAAAACAATATACGCCCCGGATCTGTCCATCCGGGCGCATAAATATTACCACAACAATATACTCTTGCCCTCTCAATTAAAACGGCTGATGACCTTTTTTGTGATTGTGTGCTTTTTTGCTTGTCAAGGATTTTTTGGTAGTAGTTGAGTGCAGCCAACTGACAATACTGTATATGGCTGTGCCCCC
>PRKT01000053.1:831896-873690 GCA_003671525.1 Saccostrea glomerata
TCTATACTGACTGGAAGTAGTTGTTAAGGGTGGATGTTTGGGTATCTATACTGACTGGAAGTAGTTGTTAAGGGTGGATGTTTGGGTATCTATACTGACTGGAAGTAGTTGTTAAGGGTGGATGTTTGGGTTTCTATACTGACTGGAAGTAGTTGTTAAGGGTCTATGTTTGGGTTTCTATACTGACTGGAAGTAGTTGTTAAGGGTGGATGTTTTGTTCTCTATGCTGACTTTTGATCTCAGAGATACTATTGGACCAGAACCCACTTATAAATCAATGAGGAATAAACTGACATTGGTCCAACAGTTGTATTAATTGTTATGATGTATTCGAATATTTCAAAAAATATAAATATAATGTAACATATCAAAATACATGCATTGCGTTGCGTTTGATTATAATAAAAAAAACTTACCAGTATTTAGTGAAATGTAAAAGTTTAATAAGATAATGGACAGTGATTGATCTAAAACAAAACTTTCATGGTACAAAGTACGAAGTAATTTTGCCGGTGACCAATCACAAGCTGTGGAAATTTCAGATTCCCGTTTTTATTGCAAAAGTAGTTGACTACTTGATATCAGAAAGTCTAGATTTTAATTTAACGAGATGAATTGTTTTATGAAGTGTAGCAAAGTCGCAAGTTTTGATGACTTGGACTTTAAAAAAAAAAAGGTTGATTTTAGGGTTTTTAAATCTTAATTACATCACTTCTTGAATATGCTGTACATAGCACAGTACATGTACGTCTGAAGTTTCTCGGTTTAATGCTAGTATTTTTGTAATGAGTAAAGGTAAGGGTTTGATCAAAAGGGAACATTGAATGTATCTAAAAAAAAATTACAAAAATGACTAACACGTTTTTCTCTAGGAATAATTGGCCTTGAACATCTCCTCATTGAATTGTTCTTTCAGTTTTCTAAATTGTTAATTGTAGTTAGTTCTGTAATTTACATTCATTTAAAATATTACTTTTGTGTGCTTCAATGTTAAGCCATTAATTTGAATTTAATGATTATAAGATGTAGCGAAAATTCAAACCTGGTATCGAAGTTAGAGCTACATTTTTTTGTAATATGGCGATAATTAATGATGTGTTCCTCCTCACATTGCAGGGACGAGATGTGTTTATTGGACCGGGGAATAAAACTGGGATCTGTGGCAGAGTATTCATGTACTCCATTGTTTGCTAGTTTACACAAGCGTAAAGTTGGGTGTGGATATTCCTACCTGGCGGGTGTGGAAGTTAACAAGCCTGAAGGTATTTATGAGCAGTATAGTTATGATTGTTTCTTCTTCAAATTAATAAGTATTTCAGATTTGGTACTGTAGCTCAAAATTTCGGAGCTTTGATTATAATAAGTCGTAAAACATTGAAAAATTATGATATACATGTATATAGAAAAAAAAATATGTGCGTTTATAATGAAATAAAAAGAATGTCTTTTTTCCCTCTTGGATATCATTTCCAAAAACTTTTCATTTAAAATTTTCTTAGCGTACTTTAAAAAAAAAAAGCTATTCCAAAACTTCGTAGTTTATGACGAAGTTTGATACCGGGCCGTTACACCTAGTTGCCGAAAAGGAGGCGTGCAGAGAAACTTTATGTAAATGAAACAATGCCTAGAGGCAGTGCTTTAATTAAATTAGTAGCAGATAAATTTAAACTGTTTTGAAAATGACATTTCTCTTATTTTTAAACTAGGTGTGATTGCATCCCATGCATCCAGACACCCCCCCCCACACACTTTCTTCCCTTTGAAAGCTTTGTACTCTCAAAATAGTAGTCTTAAATTTTAGTTTAAAAAGTACTAGTATATCAAATAGCTATCTTTTATTTCGAATCGTCAGTGCTATCAGGTTGATAATAAAAAAATGGAGAGCTATAAAAATAATTGAATAATTAAATAAAACTAATTAAGATTCTGATCGAAATCCGAATTTTTAGTGAAATCAGGTCAAACCCATCCTGTCCGAATGAACTAACATCACCAATAGTAAATACCTTTATTTCGACACTACAAAGACGAAGCGACACAGAAAAATATGTTGTCATAAAAACAAATCGGCGCATGTAGGTACGTAATACCTCCGGTATATAGTTGTATTTCTGAACAATTAAACTGACCGTGACGATAGATCACAACGGGGCAACAACTGTTGAATCAGTCTAACGGACCACATTGATGAGACTTTGAATTAAATCTTAATCAGGGACTTATATAATCGATTATTCAACACAAGTTCAAAAGTTCAAAAGGGTATTATGAAGGTGACTACTGGGGTTTGACTGAGTACGTAAATAAAAAAATAACGTAAATAAGTTTACAATCAATCTTCTCTTTAAAAATAAATATGACATTGATTTTTTTCTTTCAAAAACTCAGAGGTTATACTATCAAAGAAAGAGAGAGAAAAAACAACCACCAACAACAACAACAATGGCACTGCAAAGCGGAGCATCCTCTCGCATAGTGTATATATATATCTACACATGTATAAACCAAGACGGCATTCAACATTAAACCTGACATAATTTAAGTCTCTTCCGTTCCCCACAAGGACAAACTAACAAATCTGTTCATTTGTACGAGTATATTTATATACAAGACTAACAAATCAGTTCAAATGTATGTAAACCTGAAGACGAATTCTTAATTCGAGGAAGCTCCTGTGAAGAAAACAGTGAATTTTCTTTTGATTATTTCATCTGTATGACATCATCTTTAAACTACTTTGATATATTTAAATGGGGAGTTTCTTTTGCCATCTGAGTGTTATATCAACTTTAGTATGTTCTGAAATCCACACTTCCACATTTACCACTCAATGTATATCAACATGGAAAAGCACACTTTGTATGTTCATTGTATGTTCATTCCTTTCAGTTTAATAACCAAAAAAGAGAAAAGACAAGAAAGATTGTAACAATATACAAGTATACAATATAAGTAGTTATACATATACCTAGACCTTTCTTTTCCAGAGTCATGTATTGGATGAAAGCGGTTCGATCATGTGTTCTTATCTTCAGTTTGATCAGTATCTGTGAACTGGGTTCTGGAAATGAACTCCTTTATCATGAATTTGCAGTTAACCCTCTCGGAACTCTCCATCGAACTTTTGAGGTCAAAAAAGCTATAGCACCATTCTTAACTTCTACAGAATTTTTGGAGTGGACAGATCACTTAAATGCGCACTCACTCTTGAAAAGAGCAGACCAAATTCATATTAACACCACCAATACAACACATCCAGGTGGCGCTCACATTTCTCTCATTAGTGCTTTCCAGAAATTTTTGTCGGGACTTAACAACAACAGCACCTTACAGACAAACAATGACACAAAGAGCACCATTGAGCTGATCAACAATATCCTTGGATCCTTGTTGCCAAATGAAAACTCAACTCAGTCGAGTAATGGTTCAGGTAACAGTCTTGGAAACAAAATCCAGAATATTCTCCAAAACCCCGATTTGATTGAAAAATTTATAACGCAGATGCTGAAAAGCATTGGCATTGGTGGATCTTCAGGAAATGCGTCCCAGTCGAACGGTGCTTTTCCAAGCAACTCTTTAGTTGATGGTCTTGGAAAAACGATCCAGAATATTCTTCAAGACCCTGACGCGATGGGTAAAGTCATTTCACAGGTAGGAACCGGGGCTACCTCAGGATTAGACTTTGCAAACATCTTAAAGCTTCTCTCAACTGGAAATGTCGACCCCAGCAGTGCTGGACTCATGATGACGCTGTACTTAAATGCCATGATGAAATCCTCAAATGCTTCCTTGACTTGTCAGAGTGATCTCCTTAAAGTTATCTCAGGTCTACAGGCGCGGGAACCATGGGCATTGAAAAGTAAGTCTATGAGCAAGTGAAGATGTGTTTAAAATGAAGTGTTTACATGATGGTAGACAAGTAGCGGAAGGGTTGAGATTGAATGAGGAATTGGGGCCGGGGGTCCAAATTTTGGATACTCAAGATTGCGTTAACATGATGTTTTACGGGTATGGAAAGGGTTGAAATAAATGGAGGAATGAGGGTCGGGGTCCAAAGTTTGGATACTCAAGATTGTATTCTCTTTAGTGTTGGACGCATCTGCAAAGATTCCCACAGGTGTTATGAACCTCGACCTGAATTGGTATGGTTCGTATGATGAGTGTTACAGTGACAGCACGGTAGTTGGGTCTATGGGATTCCTACCAAGCAAGCAATCTCCCGTTAAAGGACAGTACTGTACAGTGTCCCTGAATCTTCCTTTGCCCCCAAATGTCAAAATGGTGAGTAGAATTTTACATCTCATCAATGTCTACAACCACTGTTGTTGCCTCTTTTGTTTGTTCGACACAAAACAATCTGACATCGTAGTACTAAATAAAATATTTGAACGTTAATAATCTGGTTTTTTTTTTTTTAAATATGTCCATATAGTTTCTGGCAGCACTACAAAATCCAGGTGCAATCAGGGCAGGAATGTGCTTCCCAAAGTCCTGCAGTACTGACGATCTCCTCCGAGCTGTTAATACATGTAAGTTCTATACAGAGATTTAAATAAAAAGAGGTCATTTCAGATTAATTTGGAAGAAAAATACGTTTTATTATATTTTATGCAACAAAGATCATACGGAAGTATCATTCATGCAAAAGTATCCAAGCTCTTAAGGTCAGACGAGACGTTCCTCAAAATCTGTTTTGTATATTTTCGTAATGTATGAAAAATATTCAAAATTTTAATAACATACTGATTTCTAAACCAGTTTCTAAACGTTTTTAAAAAATCCAAACACTTAAACATTTCAAATTCGAAATTTATTTTCTTCCCCAAAGGATTATATAAGAAAAACTACCCCTAGTATCTTGCAGAAATACCTGGTAAGGTACCTCAATTTTTTGTGTGTAAACATGTTTTAGTAGTAATACTTCAATGACAAATTCTTAGAAAAATTTATCTATTATTAAGGAACGTCTCGTCTGTCCTTAAGTTGATAATGCTTGTTGAAAATATCACCATACAAATATTTGAAATATCTTTAATCATTTTCATTCCTATATGTTGATTCAATGGAACATATGGAGATAACGAACAGTATTCAAGACAAAAAATCCATAAAACAATACAAAACAGGAGCATAGCAAACACAGACCTCCAAAACATCAGAGGTAGATATCTCTTTGAACTTGAAATAATACATACCACTGAGTCGGACAGATCTATTTCATATCTGGATATTTTTCTAGAAAAGACGTTAATCTGTTAATTGTGACCTGCCTACATATCAATTTATTGCCTCAAAGTTAATTCGATACACAAGAACATTCTCTGCATACGAAGAATTTCTGCAATTGACAATTTGATGAAACAATAACATCAATAGTCGCATTAAAGTCAGCATTTGGCAAATATTATTGTAAATTTAATGATCTTGCAAGATAATACATGTACATTCCATAATTAAGACGCATGTTTACCGACTTTAAAGAAACACATTTTATGGTCAGTTGTTTACACTGATATTCGTTTTGGCTAACAGCTGGTGTGGCCGATTGACAAGGGATGCTTACTTATCCATGGCACCTGATTCCACCTCTGATACTTTTTAGTGTTTTTTTTTGCTCTGCTCTCAATTTCTATCGTTTCAATATGTAGTTACGATTGAGCTTTCATTTCATTACTTTTCATTGTCTTCATATATTATTAATACATGTATGTTAAGGGTGCGAGCGCAGATAATCATTCAGTTCTGATTTAACTCGACAATTTTAATTTTAAAGTATAATCAGTTGTGATTTGTTTTTAGTTCTGTACGCCTTACCTCTCGGAGAAGCCCGTGTCACAGCGTATCCCATAACGTGTCCTACTCCAGCCGAAGACGACAAGCTGGATACCAGTACTATAGTAGTCATGTGAGTACTGTAAGGGCAGAGTTTGTAGTTAAAATGGAGACGTATAATCCCCCTCTGTGAAAGAAGCTGTAATTTATCAATTCTAAAAGTTCCAGGAAGTTTAGTATTTTTCCCAAATGATATTGTCAGTATCAATAGCACACGTTAATATACTGTTTTTTGTTCAATTGTTTATTGTTATGTAATCTATTAATATTTGTTTACAAATCAATTTTGAAAAATAGAATGAAGGGTATTGTTCTCGCTCCATTCTTTATTCTATTTGGTTATTTTGCAGGATTTAGTGTAGTTTTGTAATACTATGTTGAATATGTAGGCCATAGTACAGGAAGCTATTTTTCTTACTTATCTGTTGCATTGATCGGGCTTTCTTCTGATTCTTAGACTGATGCAGTTTGCGAGTACATGTAAGTAACAGTTTATAACCCTGTAAGGAAATACATGTTTTGTTTTTTTTCAGTGTCATTATTGCAATTTTCTTATTACTCATCTTGGAGGGAACACTGTATGACGTCATCCTGAAAATAAAGATTAGATGTAGAAAGGCGAATTACGAAAAACATGAAAGCAAAGAGAAAAAAAGTTTTAGTTCCCCTGACACTAGTTACAAACTGAGAGCTGACCTAGAAGATATCCAACTTCCTACACCAGAGGAGAAAAAAAGTGAACCAGGTATTAGGATACGGGCATTTTTATTCTAGAAACAGACAAACAAACAAACAGAACAGAGAGCTTCATATAGCAAATTAGTTTACAAAGTAAATGCAGAACACTATGTTTTACGAGTAAACGTCAAAGTAATCATTCCCGTAGCTTTACTTCATGCATTCTCTCACTCATTTTAATTTAATTGCATATCAGACCCCAGAAGCTAGTAAGGCATGTTTCGATTGTTTAAGATTATATTCGGAGTATTCCCATCAGACATACAAAACCTTGCTAAATTTGATTTATTTCTTTTCAGGTGTTCTCGGTAAAATCATGTTGTCCTTCAGCGCCTACGCCAACGGCAAGAAGATATTGAGCACGTCACAACCAAAGGGAAGTCTGACGGCCATCAACGGAATCCGATTCCTCAGCATGAGCTGGGTCATCCTGGGGCACACATTGTCTTTCATACTTGGAAATACATGTAAGTTACAATAAATTCTGCAAAAGTTCAGTATCATCTGTTGTAATTTAAGCAAGGGAATCCTTGACACACTTCTTGACCTTAATTGGCATTGCAATGGTTTCCAAACCTTCATAATGAAAAGGACTTGATATTCTAACCTGCATTCACCCAGGACTATTTAAGCCGGGTATTTAAGAACGTTTTTTAACCAGATGTTTTTATCACCTTTTTAGCCAACACGCTGGTATACTACTCCGATTTCATGGGTCGTGTGTCGTCCCAGGTCATCTTCAATGCCTTGGTGTCCGTTGATACATTTTTTGTCCTCAGGTTAGTTCTGAGTTATTTACTATTGAAATCGTTTTTCATGAATTTAACAATTACAAAACGTTATATCTGTTTTAGTGGACTGTTGACATCTTACCTGTTGCTGAAACAAATGAGCAAAACCAAGGGGCGAATCAATTGGTTCCTTTTCTATTTCCATCGTTTTTGGAGGTAATGACAAACCTCTTGAAATTGATTGATAAATAAAGACTATTAATATCCATTATGTTATTAATGACAATGACAATGATTTATTCTCTTAAATGTACAAACATACATTGTAGAGAGGAGGTAGGAAAAGGTACAAACACATACAAAAAAATATAATACATGCATTATAAACAGTACAAAGTATCATGTTCAAGTTCATGTCAATTATTTTCATCTATAATTTGTTTGACAATCAATAAAAATTTACATAATTTTTGCAATGCTGAACAGTTTGTTGTTGTAAAAAGTTGCTAAAATTTCTCTATATTTGGTCTACATGTGAAAGAGTTTGAAATATATTTTAACCTAGCCCCTTTGATTTCTTTTTGTGTGCATTCAAAAACATAATGGAATTCATCACCAATCTTATGAAAATCACATAAAGTACAAATTTTTTGTTCTCTTGGAATACCATACCATCTCCCAGTTTAAGTATCAAGAAGTACTACATGTAGTTGTCAATTATGTAAAGGCACATATAGACCGTTTAATGAAGTATTTTGATAGAAGACTTACACAGAACTACATATATTACTACATTAAATCAAAGTTTTGCGCTGATTATAAATCTGCAAAATGCTTGCCGCAAATTTTCGTCGAAAAATTAGTGTTTGATTACATTTTGGTAAATAGATTTCTACAGACCATGAACATGAAAAAAAAGCGAATGCATACCACCAGAAAGATTCCACCATGCCTGTTCATTGCATATCAAGTCCTATATAACAATAGGGAAATCATATTTTCAGGTTGACCCCCGTTTACATGATGGTGATTGGTATGTATGTGACTGTTTATCCTCACTTGATATTCGGCCCCAACAAACCAGATCCAGATGAGACGTGTAAGAGAGCCTGGTGGAAAAACCTTTTGTACATTGATAACTTCTTTGGATACAAAGACTTGGTAAGCTTCTAGGACAATTTGACAAATACTTCAAATAAAAGCAAACTTGTACAAAATCATTATTTATTTGTTCAGGTATTCTCATTCTTGCATTAATTACACCAAAATTAAGAAATGAGTGGGTTGGCGGGGGTTGTTCCAAATTATTTGCTATTACAAGCGTATCATACATACTGCACTTTTAAACCTTTTCTCTTCATCAATAAAAGTTTTCTCAAATTAAAAAAAAATGGTATAAAACGTCTAGTACATGTGAAACAAGAAAAGAGATGATTGTGGTTTACCAGTATATAGATAGAAATTGATATTGTTAAATATGGAGGGAAATTGCTAAACATGCGTATCGGAGGCTTGGGTGAAAAATGAGTGTATCATATTCATGGAATCAGATTTATGATTTTTTTTTCATTTACAGTGCTTAGGTTGGTCATGGTATCTAAATAATGACATGCAGTTTTACATGTTAAGTCCAGTTATGATTGTACCGTTGTTTTTGTAAGTACCAATTCGCGAATTGGCAAATCATTTTAAAATGTGAGGCTTACAGTTGTATCTGAAAATTGTATTTTCAAGAATATATTTACGCGTTTCAGCAAAAAGATACTTGGGGCTATTGTGACGCTTGTTTTCTTGCTGGCTGCGACCATCACCCCAGGTGTACTGAGTTACGTTAAAAATCTTCCGGTTCACACAGTAGGTGGTGGTCCCAAAGACGCTGAGTACGTTTTCTTTTCTCTTAACCCATCTGCCATGTTTATAAAAAATATAAGATAAAAATGTATTGCTTTTTGACTGTTTTAATGATTCTTTCAGTTTCAGAAAAAAAATCTTGTAAAAAGCAAATAAAAATCCTAATTACCTTTGAGAGAGAATCAAAAATCAAATCAAAGAGAACAAAAGTATTTTGTTTTTAGGTCACCTGAGTAAACTCAGGTGACCTATTGCTATCTGTTTTCGTCCGTCGTCGTGCGTCGTCCGTTAACATTTGAACATTTTCAGCTTCTTCTCTGCAACCACTGAACCAATTTCAACCAAATTTGGCATAAAGCATCTATGGGTGAAGGGAAGCAAAATTTATGAATTTCATGGTCCCTGCCCCCCTGGGGCCTGGGGGGTGGGGCAAAAACCACTAAAATTAATGCAATCTTTAAAAATCTTCTTCTTTACTCCTGGACATCAAGCAGTCAAACTGTTTGCATAATTGTAATCAGCATTAAGTCCTTTACCAAAATTGTGAAATTCATGGCCCTGGGGTCAGGGGTTCTATTGCTAGGGCGGGGCTAAATAAGTATATAGTGAAAATGCATTATTTCTTTGAAAATCTTCTTCTCTGCTCCTGGGTATTAAATAAACTAACTAAGTGCATAGTTATGATGAGCAAGAGTGCCTCTACCAAAATTGTGAATTTTATGACCCCAGGGTCAGGATTCGAGTGTTAGGGCGGGGCTCTATAGATTATATAGTGAAATTACATGAATTCTTTGAAAATCTTCTTCTCTGCTCCTTGGTATTAAATAAACTAGCTAAGTGCATAGTTATGATGAGCAAGAGTGCCTCTACCAAAATTGTGAATTTTATGGCCCCAGGGTCAGGGGTTCTGGGGTTAGGGCGGGGCTCTATTGATTATATAGTGAAAATACATGAATTCTTTGAAAATCTTCTTCTCTGCTCCTGGGTATTAAATAAACTAGCTAAGTGCATAGTTATGTTGTGCAAGAGTGCCTCTACCAAAATTGTGAATTTTATGGTCCCAGGGTCAGGGTTCGGGTGTTAGGGCGGGGCTCTATTGATTATACAATGAAAATACATGAATTCTTTGAAAAAAATTCTTTTCTGTTCCTAGGAATTAAATAAACTCAGTACATAGTTATGATGAGCAAGAATACCTCTTCCAAATTTTGATTATATGGTCCTAGGGTCAGGGGTTCTAGTGATAAGGCGGGGCTCTATTGATTATATAGTGAAAATACATTAAATCTATGAAAATTTTCTTCTCTGCTCTTGGGTATTAAGCAGATGAACTACCTATGTAGTTATGATGAGCAAGGACCATAATCTTCCAGAATTGTGAATTTGAAGGCCCAAGGGTCAGGGGTACCATAGAGGGGGGGGGTGTACTTATATACTGATACTGGGTGAATTGTTTGAGATCTGCTCCTTGGTATTAATCAAATATTTTTGAAAAGCAAGGGTGCCTTTTAAAAAACTATGCGATGTGTGGATCTAGGCCTTAGGGTCAGGGGTTCATGTGTGATAGGGGCATTACTGATTATTGCTGAATATTACTGATTACTTGAAATGCATTTTCAGTTCCCCCCCCCTCTGCCTATGGGTATTAAGTAAACAAACTAAGCAACTGCTAAGTGTATTGTTATGATGATCAATGGCGCCTCTCTCAAAATTGTGAAAGCCATAGCATCTGGCTTAAAACATGAATCACTGGAAAGTTGTTGCATAATGCTCAGGTGACCTATAAGGCCCATGGGCCTCTTGTTAATTTTGTAGTAGAGGCGCCTTCTTTGAGGACTATTACATAGTACCATATTGTCGTATGGGACCATACATATGCGGTATTATAACAGGCTACATTCTCTACAAAACCAAATGCAAATGCCGAATGAATATCGTAAGTTTACTTTATTTCATGCATCCTTGATCATCACACTCCGTATCTCGAGAAAATACTATATTTCTAGCATATTGTG
This sequence comes from Saccostrea glomerata, assembly GCA_003671525.1. Taxonomy (NCBI): domain Eukaryota; kingdom Metazoa; phylum Mollusca; class Bivalvia; order Ostreida; family Ostreidae; genus Saccostrea; species Saccostrea glomerata. The sequence goes on from PRKT01000053.1 coordinate 843,064, forward strand.
TTAAGCTCAGTTTGAATGCCCTACTGACTTTCCAGTTCGTGAACCTGTTGGGGTGGGCGGTGGCTGCAGCCTCTGCCTGTGCCGTTTTGTACGGTATTTACGACGCGGTAAAACCAGATCAACCGGTGGTACTGTCAAAAGAGGTGACTGCCCTGTATAACGCCCTCAACAGAACCGTGTGGGGAGCGGCGGTATGCTGGGTCATCTTCGCATGCGCTACCGGAAACGGGGGTAAAGTAATTTTATTTAGTAAATTATTGTATTATCAGTTGAAATTCAGAACAGCTATAATGCTAAATCGACTATTTTGGAAAAGAACAGGAGATTTTTTTTTACATCTTCAGTCAGTTTCATCACGAAATAACAAAGCTTCTTAATTCAAATAAATTTATATAGCTGTCCTACACTGTATTGATATTGATTTATAAGTCTATGGGAAAAATCAGAATCTCTGCCTGTCTGGATTTATAATAAATCATCTTATTTCACTAGGGTATGTCAACACATTGCTTTCATGGAGAGCGTTTGTGCCCCTTTCTCGACTGACATACTGCGCCTATTTGATCCATCCCCTGGTTATGTTCGTGTACTACCTCAACAGAAATTTCCCCTTCTATCTTACTGATTTGGATATGGTAAGTATTTGCGCTCTTTTGACGGAGAATACCAACCAACTGAAACATTTTTAGCTCACCTAAGCCAAAGGTTCAAGTGAGCTTCCATGATCACAATTTGTCCAGTGTCCCTCTGTCTGTAAACTTTTTTTTTACATTTCTTAATTCTTCTCAAGAACCACAAAAAGTATCCATGGTTAAAGGGAATTCAACTCATATATGTTCAAATAAGAGTCCACGTCTTTTTCTAAGGGGACATAATTACAAATAATTGAAAAATTAATGGCATCTTTAAAAGATCTTCTCAAGAACCACTAGGTCAGGAAAGATGTTACTTATGTGTAATCATTCTTAGGTGGTGAAGATTCAAATTTATTCAAATCTTAACTCCCGGGGTAGCGTGGGGCAATCATGGACTATCAATTTTTTACAAAGGAATATACATGTATAGAAAGGTCTTTTCAAGAACAGCAAAGCCGTGGTGGTCATATTTTGACGGAAGCATTCAAAGGTAATGTAGAGTCACTTTTTTCAAATCATGATCCCTGGGGGTAGAGTAATACCGCAATGAAAGTTCAAACGGATAGGGAAAAACCATTGTTAGTCAAAGAAATAAGTTTGTTCAAATCATACTCCACATCCCCTTTCTTTTAGGGGTAGGTCGGGACCATTCAAGCTTTTCAATGCTGAACAGAATTTTTGCTCTTTTTCCATAGCCACGAGGCTCAGGTGGTCAATGTGGTCCATGGGCCTCTTGTTGTTTACTTTCCCTTTTATGGCTTTTTTTTTTAAATTTTAATTCCAGGTCTACATCTTCCTTGCAAATCTCATGGTATCTTACGGAATAGCTTTCATCCTCTCAATCGCGTTCGAATCGCCATTTATGGGACTCGAAAAAGTCATGTTTGGAGGTCGTGGTAAAAAAGAAGCCAAGTGAATATATAAGAAGAGCATTTTCAATAAAGGATGTGAAACTTTGCCATTTTAATAAATTAATCAGTTTCTTTTTACAAAAATACAAGGAAATAAACATATGTTTAAAACCTATTCAGAATTTCTTGTTGTTGATTTTTAATTAAGAAACATAAATATTTCAGGCAACTTGATTATTTTATCAATAATTTTCAATATGATCATATAAAACAACTCGAAATAGGCATACACAACGATTTCTGTCTCACACCGCCAACTATTCAACCTCCCCACGCCTTAAAAAATAATCACAGGAATTATATCGAAAAACACAAAACACTGTCTAGTATATGGATTGCAAAAAAACCTTTAATTTCTTTTTTCTTTCAAAGCTTGTCTCCAGCAGTTTTCTTTTCTATGAATATGAAGAAAATAATCCCTTAATATTGCTGTATGCATGATTAAAATCCAGATTGTAATTTAAATAAAATATCAAAGTTAGGCGGTTAATTTCTAAATTGATCGGATCTGCGTTCTTCAACGATTTTTGTTAATATGTTTGAAGAATAGATGTAGGCCTGCATTTCCATGCATCTACTTTTTCTTAAACGTAAAAAATATTCAACACTGACGATGCTTACATTTATCATATTTGCTAGTGATATTAGTCTTGCTTGTTTGTTTTTTAATTTTGTTGAACGAAACCATTTTACCTCAAATTGATACGCCATGCCACTTCCCGATGGAATGTTGAGAAATCTTATATCATTGATTATTTATTTAATCAGAGATTACATGTAATTATTATTTATTTTTCACAATTAACAAGTTAACTGGCTTTAATGGATAATTATAAACAGCAGCATGTAAATTGAAAAAGAAATTCCTGGCTAAATTTTACGGTATAAATATTTTATTTTTTTTGTTACTAATTTGACTTATTTTATTCACATGGTTGATAAGTACTTTTTAAATAATAAAGAATCCTACCAAACTCCAAGAGACTAATTTATACCGGATACTCGTTTATAAAAATAAGAAGATGAAAACTAGGGAACCAAGACATCTACTAAATTAAACGAGTATACCAAGCAAAACAAATAAGTTCGAATGTATGTACACATGAAGACGGATTATCTAAAATCAAGAAATCGTTTGTGGAATCAAATTTGCAAAATGTGCATTTTCCTTTCCTTTGATGATTATCTTACATCTTTAAATACTTTTGAATTTCATATGAATACATACAGAGGTTTTTTGCCATCTGAGTAAATGTCAACTTTAAGTTTATTCCGAAATCCAATCTTCCACAGTTACCACTCAGCAAATATATCAACATGGGAATGCTCACATTGTATGTTCAATCCTGTCAGTTTAGTAAAAAAAAGATTGTTAGAATTCCCATATCTTGGAACACCTAGTCAAACAGTTATAGGTAGTCCTAGACCTTTTTTCCGAGTCATGTCTCGTATGAAAACGGTTCGATCGTGTATCCTCATCTTCAGTTTGATCAGTATCAGTGAACTGGCTTCTGGAAATGAACTTCTTTATCATGAATATGCAGTTAATCCTCTTGGAACTCTTCATCGAACTTTTGAGGTCAAAAAAGCTTTAGCGCCGTTTTTGACTTCTACGGACTTTTTGAAATGGGCAGATCATTTCAATGCGCACTCACTCCTGAAAAGAGCAAACCAACCTCAGATAAACCCCACCAACACTAGCAGTGCATTCCATAGCTTTCTATCAGGATTATCCAACACCAGTGCCTTACAGACATTTAATGTCACACAGAACACCACTCAGCTGATCAAAAATGTTCTGAAATCCCTGTTGCCTAATGGGAACTCGTCTCAGTCGAGCAATGGTTCCCAGAGTAGTTCTTCAGGTCACGGAATTGGAAACACAATACAGATTATTCTCCAAAACCCCGATTTGATCGAAAAATTTATAACACAGATGCTAGAAAGCATTGGTATTGGTGGTTCTTTAGGAAATGCGTCTCAGTCAAGCATCTCTCTAGTTGATGGTCTTGGAAAATCGATCCAGAATATTCTTCAAAACCCTGACACGATGGAAAAAGTTATTTCACAGTTGAAGGGAAGCGGTGGAACCGGAGCTACCTCAGGATTAGACCTTGCAAACATCTTAAAGCTCCTCTCGATTGGAAATGTGGATCTCAGCAGTGCTTGGCGGATAATGATGGTGTACCTAAATGGTATGGTGAAAACCTCAAATGCTTCCTTGACTTGTCAGAGTGACCTTCTCAAAGTAATCTCAGGTCTACAGGCGCGGGAACCATGGGCTCTAAAAAGTAAGTCTATGAATAAATGAAAACGCGTTTAAAATAAAGTGTTTAAATGATGATAGACAAGTGAAAAAAAGGGTTACGATTGATGGAGGAATGGGGCCGGGGGTCCAGAAAACGGATTCGTAAGATTTTGTTTCCTTTCTTTAGTGTTGGACGCATCTGCAAAGATACCTACAGGTGTTATGAACCTGGACCTGAATTGGTATGGTTCGTATGATGAGTGCTACAGTGACGGCACGGTAGTTGGGTCGATGGGATTTCTACCAAACAAGCAATCTCCCGTTAAAGGACAGTACTGTACCGTGTCCCTGAATCTTCCTTTGCCTCCAAATGTCAAAATAGTGAGTAGAATTTATTGTTTTCAACCACTATTTCCTCTTTTGTTTGTTTTACGGAAATCAATCTGGCATTTTAGTACTACTAGAAATGACAAATATAAACTACTTTAATAATCTGTTTTTTATTTTAAATATATACATATAGCTTCTGGCAGCACTTCAAAATCCAGGTGCTATCAGGGCTGGAATGTGTTTCCCAAAATCATGCAGTACTGACGATCTCCTCTTGAATGTAAATACATGTAAGTCCGCATACAAAGATTAAAGTGATGTCGTTTCAGATTATTCTGTAAGAATAATATGCATGGTTTATTTATTACGTAATTTTTTTTATGCAACATAATGAATTATACTCTAGGCAAAGTATCCAAGCTCTTAAGTTGGTAAATGTTGAAAATGTTGAAAATATTGCTATCCTAGCATTTAAAATATTAAAATATTATCGATTAACTATTTTCAATTTCATTCCTCTGTTGATTCAGTATATCCCTTTGAAATCGAAATAAAACATACTACATGGTCGGTCATATCTGTTTCATGTTTGAATATTTTGCTAGAAACAGAAGTTAATGGTTACCTGTCTGCATATGAAGTAAATGCTCCCAAACTGCTTCGATACACAATTACATTCTGTTCGTAAGAAGAATTTTTACAATTGACAAACAAATTGATGAAACAAGAATATACATTCTATCATTAGGTCGAATTTTAGCTGAATTAAAAAAAAGAAAAGAAAAATTGTTAGGCCATTATTTTACACTGCACTGTCTGCGATTTTTTATCTGTTTGCCCAACCATAACAGGGAGCACACGGTGGTTTTGACTGGTCGACAGGGGATGCTTACTCCTCTATGACACCTGATCTTATCTGATATTTTAATAGACCTGTGTTTGCTCTCCTTCCAATTTGTATTGTTTTTGTATTGTTTCTTTTGAGCTTGATTACTGTTCCCTGTCTTCATATTTCATTTTAAATACATCTATGTGTATACATGTAATAAATATCTATGTCGTATGTATTTATATTACGTATGTTTTACTGCAAAATGTCGAATTATATATAATAAACTTGAATAATCGTTCGGCTTGACAACATTTAAGTTTGAAAGACCTTTTTGTGATTTCATTTTAGTTCTGTACGCTATACCACTCGGAAAATCACGTGTGACAGCGTATCCTATAAGTTGCCCTACTCCAGTCGAAGACGACAAGCTGGAGACCAGTACTATAGTAGTCATGTGAGTACTGAAAAGTGAGCTTGTAATTAAAGAATAAAGACGTATAATCCCCCGCTGTGAGAAAAGGTCTGATTTCACTATTCTTAAAGTTCAAGAAAAATTACTTTTAAAAAAAATTGTCAGTATTTAAATTCGTATTATATTGAATTTTCTATCAATAAATGATCTACTCAATATTTGTTTATAATGCCAAAAGAAGAAATAAGTAAGTAAATGTCAATCAAGTTGGAGCACCCAATGATGTTCCTGTATGCATGTGATTGACAGGGGTACACACAAGGTATTTTTGAAGGTGGTACTTGAAATCTCTGCCTTTAAAGAAGACATTACAGGCAGAATTATTTTTGGAAAAATAATTTTTTTCCTGTACTTTGAAAATTAAGAAATATGTTGTCTCACAGCAAGGTATTGTCCGAACCTTGTAAACCACCGTTTCTTCTTACAGACCAATAGTGTTCTTGAATAATTATACTCATTAAGTTTAAAGTAAAAAGATTGTACGAGAGTTAATCTTATATGACTTTTTATTTTGCAGAACTTGTGTGGTGTTGTCATATAATTATGTAATATGAATTCATAGTCCCTAGTACAGGAAGCTATTTGATTTCTTACTTATCTGTCATTGTTGTATTGTTCAAGTTTCATACCGTCTGACTGGTAGAGTGGTGCAGTTAAGGATTGTGTAAAATGTAATCCCCATTAAAAGAAATATTTTAGTATTACTTTTGTTTTGTTCCAGTGGCATTCTTGTAATTTTCTTCTCCCTTATATTGGAGGGAACACTGTATGACGTCATCATGGTAATAAAGAATCAGCGTAGAAAGGCAAACTATGAGAAACAAATTAAAAAGAGCAAAAGTTTCAGTTCTCAGGACAGTAGCTACAACCCGAGAACTGATTTAGGAGATATCAAACGTCCTAAACCAGAGGAGAAGGAAAGTGAACCAGGTATTATATATGATACCTTTATGATTATTGTAAAATAGACAAACAAGCACAACAGAGCTTTATTTAGCAAATTATTTATTTTGCATTGTATCGCAGAACAATATATTTAATTATGTAGTAAAAGTCAGTGTGATTCTTCTCGTCGTTTATCTTAAATATTCTCAATTTGATTTGATTTGATTGCATATCAGTCCCCAGAAGCTGGTTAGTTTTGATTTTCCATTGATAAAGACGAATTATATCTTTTGGGGCATGCAAATCTACACATAAAGCCACGTTTGGTTTATTTCTTTTCAGGTGTTCTTGGTAAAATTATACTGTCCTTCAGCGCCTACACAAACGGTAAGAAGATATTGAGCACGTCACAACCAAAAGGAGGTTTGAGGGTCGTCAACGGAATTCGAGTCCTCAGTATGACCTGGATCATCTTAGGGCATACCTTAGCTTTCATACTGGGAAATGCATGTAAGTTAACATAAACAATGCAATTTTTCAATTTCATATGTTTTAAGCCAATGTATTGGTCTTTCTTGAAAAATTCTTTAACCATAATTGGCAAAACCATGATTTACAAACCTTCATTCTGGAAGAGTCCTAATTTATATTCTAACCTGCATTCACTCAGAAAACCGAATGTTCAAAAAAATTCATGGAATTTATAATGCGCTGTTTTTTTTCAGCCAACACACTGGTATACTATTCCGATGTGATGGATCATGTTTCGTCTCAGGTCATCTTCAATTCCTTGGTGTCCGTCGATACATTTTTTGTTCTCGGGTTAGTTCTGAATGATTTACAACAAAAATCGTTCCTCATGATTTTAACAATTACACGATAAAAGTAAAACCGCTGTATACATATCTGTTTAAGTGGATTGTTGACATCTTACCTGCTGCTGAAACAAATGAGCAAAACTAATGGGCGGATCAATTGGTTCCTTTTCTATTTCCATCGTTTTCGGAGGTAATCATGCAACTCGTAAAATTTATAGATAACTAATGCCCATTGGTTTCTTATCTTACTAGTTGTCAATTGTTTCACGGTACATGTAAATTTAAACTGTATGGTGAAGGAGACTTATAAAGAAGTACATTTACAGTATCTAAGTGATCAGAAATTTGTTTAAAGATTTCACGTATCTTTAACATAATTATTTGAGATTTTTTTTGACATTGTGAATTTTGGCATTGGACATAAATTTGCAAAATGCTTGCGGCATATTTTCGCTGAAAAATGAGTTTCTGGGTACATTTGGGTAAAGAAACTTCTATAAATCACCAAGAAAAAAATCAGTGAATGGATAGCACAAAAAAAATGTCCACCATTTATTGTGTATCAAATCCTATACAATGATTCACAAATCATATATTTAGACCCCAAAAATGCTTCCGGTATATTTTCGTCGTAAAAATTAGAGACATTTGGGAATTTTTTTAAAATAAATAATTAAGAAAAGAAAAAAGAACGCAAACCATCATAAAATTTCCACCATATATAGTAGATCAATTCATTATAACAATACAGAAATCATATTTTCAGATTGACCCCCGTTTACATGATGGTGATCGGTATGTATGTGACTATTTATCCTCACTTGATATTCGGCCCCAACAAACCAGATCCAGACGAAACATGTAAAAGAGCCTGGTGGAAAAACCTTTTGTACATTGATAACTTCTTTGGAGTCAAAGACTTGGTAAGCTTCTGTGACAATTAATCAAAGACTCGAGTGTACTTGTAGAAATTTATGGTTCCTTTTTTATTAGTAATCTCAATCTTGCATTAATGATGCACAAAGGAACTGTAAGGGGGGAATGGGTTCCAAATAGTTTGCTATTGAAATGTAACATGCATACCCGACTTTTAAAAAAAAATTTCATTTATTAAAGACTTTATTACATAAGTATGGGATTTTCTAATCAAGAAAACAACGTATAAAACATCAATTATCTGTAAAACAAGAAAAGAGATGATTACTGCACATGTGGAGGGCGATTGCTAGACTTATGTTATCGTAGAAGTGGTATACTAGTATATGGAAGAAAATAGACAAACATGTTAAATGCTGAGGAAAAATGCAAGACATGTGTATTAAAAGGTTGGATAGGAATATGAGTGTATCGGATTCATGAAGTCGTATTCATCGAAGCTTTCTTTCATTACAGTGTTTAGGCTGGTCATGGTATCTTAATAATGACATGCAGTTCTACGTGTTAAGTCCAGTTATGATTGTACCGTTGTTCTTGTAAGTATCAATTCAGCATTACAATTATTTTTTTGTTTAAGGAGGCTGGGTGGGTGGGTGGGGGGGGTTCAACAAATTAACCATCAGATACAACTTAATTAGGCTGATTAACAAAAAGAACCTGGGACCACACAAAACCAGAGAACCTGGGAACCGAGGAAACGCACAGTAGTTGACGTCGCCGGCCTAAACGCCAACTACAAATAAGAAAGGGCCACATGCTTTTTAACTAAACGTTTCGAATAATAATTCATTAACAATTGGTGTGATTGTGTAAAATATGAAAATAAATTGTATCATTGACACTGTATTATCTGGTTAAGAAAAAGTTCTTACATTTCGATCATTTTTGTATATCTTTTTTTGGAGCTCTTCTTCTAAACGAGATCAATATACAAAAATGTAGTCTGAAAATGGCAACAACCATCCAGCACTCTTAAAATGACACATATTTTAAATTTTAAAATGTGATGCTTACAAATGTATCTGAAAAGTGAAATTCAAAAATATATTTCCGCGTTTCAGCAACAAGATATTTGGGGCTATCGTTACGCTCATTTTCCTGTTGACTGCAACCATCACTCCAGGTGTACTAAGCTACGAGAAAAACCTTCCAGTTCACACAAATGGTGGCGGTCCCAAGGACGCTGAGTACGTTTCACCTAACTCTTCTAATATGTTTATACAAGCTATAGGATAAAACTGTCTTGTTCTTCAATACTTAAAAAATTCTTAAAGAATTCAGAATCAGAATAATATTTACACAATTTAGTGTAAAAATGGGCTAACAATTTGTGTAAAAATGTCAGTCGACAAAGTTTGTATCATATGTATTTTTTTAAATTTTGTAGTAGAGCCGCCTATTTTGAGGACTATTACATAGTGCCATATTGTCGTATGGGACCATACATTTGCGGTGTTGTAACAGGCTACATCCTCTTTAAAACGAAATGCAAATGCCGAATGAATATCGTAAGTTTACTTTATATAATGATCGTCACATTCTGAATCTTTCGATAATATCATATTACTATTATACTGTGCTAATCCTACATTACCCTACTGAATTTCCAGTTCGTGAACCTGTTGGGGTGGGCGGTGGCTGCAGCCTCTGCCTGTGCCGTTTTGTACGGTATTTACGACACGGTAAAATCAGACCAGCCGGTGGCCCTGTCCAAAGAGGTTACTGCTCTGTACAACGCCCTCCACAAAACCGTGTGGGGAGCGGCGGTTTGTTGGGTCATCTTCGCATGCTCTACCGGCAATGGGGGTAAACTAATTTACAAATTGAGTTAAATAGGCCCTGTAGCAACTGTAAATGATAAAACACGGCTGAATGATACCAATATCATTAAGTGTTTCAATTAAAAAGACGTTTAATTTGATAAAGAACTGCATTATCTGTTGACAATTTTGAACAGCTTATGTTAATTTGACGCTTGCTGCATGATAGAATATGATCATTTAGCGTTGGAAACGCACAGGAGCTGTTTATACAGCTATAGTGGGAAAAATATAGAAGATTTAGAATACATTAATTAATATTTCCTGTTGCAGGATATATCAACACATTGCTATCATGGAAAGCATTCGTGCCTCTTTCTCAAGTGACATACTGCGCCTATTTGGTCCACCCAATGGTTATGCATGTGTACTACTTCAACAGAAATTTCCCCTTCTATCTTACTGATCTGGATTTGGTAAGTATTTGCTTTCAACTTACGGAGAATACCACCCATTAAAGCATTCTGTTTTTGTTGTTGTTTACTTCTCTTTTGTTTTTGGCTTATTCTAAAATTTGAATTGCAGGTCTACTTCTTCCTTGCCAATCTCACGGTAACTTACGGAATAGCTTTCATCCTCTCAATCGCGTTCGAATCACCTTTTATGGGACTCGAGAAAGTCATGTTTGGAAGTCGTGGTAAAAAAGAAGTCAAGTGAATATATAAGATGAGCATTTTCAATAAAGAATGTGAAACGTTTCCATGTTAACTAGGATTTACGGAATAAATTAATCAATTTCTTGTTTACACTATCGTAGAAAATAAACAATATGTTCAAAATAAATATTCAGAATGCCTTGTTGTTGATTTTTAATTAAGAAACTTTTAATATTACAGGCGACTTGATAATTTTATCATTTATCAAAATGATCATATAAAACATCTCAAAATCGGCATACACAACGATTTTTGTGTCCCACTACCATTTCCAACCTCAACCCACCCCACCCCTTGAAAATTAACACCAGGAAGCATTACCCTTGTTCACCTCCTATTTCACTTTTTGATCGGACACGTATTTCGTGTTTCCCATAGCAAAACATGGACATTGTCATTCTTTCAAAAATATTGAAGGGTACCCATCTCTTATCCTCAACTACTCCTTTACCACGGAATTAAATTTAATGATACTTTCTAAGATTCTCTATTACATAAAGCTATTATGCACTTCCTATTTTATTTTGTGATCTTACATTTTTCTGCTCCTCCAAGGCAAAACATAGACTATGGCATTATAATTATGTGGGAGGTGTACAATGGCACTTTGTGACAAAGATTCTGTGAAAATCTCATTAAATTTCATTCAATGCTTTGAGAGAAGTTGAGGATAAGAGATTGATACCCCAAAGCGTAGTGAACGGACAGACATATAGTCAACAGACAGACACCCCATCAATATACACCCTGTTTTACAAGCGGAGGTTTAAGAAGTTAAAATCTACAGTATATTTAGTCAATTCTTAATCAGTTAAAGCATTCTAAACATTTAATAATTAAAGATGAATTTAAAGAAGAATTTAAGAAAAATTGAAGAGGTTAAAATAATAACAGGTACCCTAGTTGAAATTGGAATAGAAAAGTTCAGTATTTACACACGTATACAATAAAATCCTCTCAATGTCCCAAAAACATTTTGCTTTAGTCTATATATAGGGGGTCCTTAAGTGAATTTTGAAATCAAACCTTCCACACGGTTATCACGTGATAAATATAGCAACACGGGAATGTCCACTTTGTATCTTTAATCCGGTCATATCAATAACAACCCAAGAAAGATAGTGACAAAACCTTTACCTTCACACCCTAATATTCAGTAGACGGGTTAGCACTGCTTTTTTTCTTAATAATGTATCGGGTGACAGCAGTCCGATTGTGTGTCTTGTTCATCAGTTTGACCAGTTTCTCTGAACTGGTTTCTGGAAATGACCTTCTTTACCATGAATATGCAATTAATCCTCTCGGAGCTATCCAAAGAAACCTGGAGGTCAAAAAAGCTATAGCACCATTTTTAATGTCTTCAGAGTTTTTGGAATGGACGGATCAATTAAATAGACACTCACTCCTGAAAAGAGCAAACCAAGTTCAGCTTAACACAACCAATACAACACAGCCGGGAAGCTCTCAAAATTTCTTCAGCAGTGCTTTCCAAAACTTTCTATCAGGACTTAACAACATCAGCGCCTCACAGACAAACAATGGCACTCAAGACCTCTCTCAGATAATTAACAATATTCTGGGATCTCTGTCGTCCAATGGAAGCTCGTCTCAGCCGAACAAGGGTTCACAGAGTAGTTCTTCAGGTAACGGAAACACAATCCAGAATATTCTCCAAAACCCTGATACGATTGGAAAATTCATAACACAGATGCTGGGAAGCATTGGTATTGGTGGTTCTTCAGCAAACGCATCTCAGACGGGCAGTGCTCCCCCAAGCAACAATTTGGTAAATGGTCTTGGAAAAACGATCCAGAATATTCTTCAAAATCCAGACACGATAGGAAAAATTATTTCACAGTTGACAGGAAACGGTGGAACCGGAGCTACCTCAGGATTAGACCTTGCAAACATCTTAAAGCTCCTCTCGACTGGAAATGTGGATCTCAGCAGTGCTGGGCAGATGTTGGTGTTATACCTAAATGGCATGATGAAATCCTCAAATGCTTCCTTGACTTGTCAGAATGATCTCCTTAAAGTAATCTCAGGTCTGCAGGCGCGGGAACCATGGGCATTGAAAAGTAAGACGATGAATAAATGAAATTTGTTTCAAATGTATACATGGTTTTAGACAGGTAGGAAAAAGTGGTGAGATTAAGAGAGGAATGGGAATCAGGGTCAAAAGATTGAATCCTTCAGATTTTGTTTCCTTGCTCTAGTGTTGGACGCATCAGCAAAGATTCCCACAGATGTTATGAATCTGGACCTGAATTGGTATGGTTCGTATGACGAGTGTTATAGTGACGGCACAGTATTGGGGTCAATGGGATTCCTACCAAGCAAGCAATCTCCTGTTAAAGGACAGTACTGTACCGTGTCCCTGAATCTTCCTTTGCCCCCAAACATCAAAATGGTGAGTAGAATTTTTCATTTCATCAACGTCTACATCCACTTTTTTCTCTTTTGTTTGTTCGACACAAAAGAATCTGACATCGCAGTACTAAAAATGCTAAACATGAATTACATTAACAATCTTGCTTTTTTCAATTTATATAAAACTATGTACATAATTATAGTTTCTGGCAGCACTACAAAATCCAGGTGCAATCAAGGCAGGGATGTGCTTCCCCAAGTCCTGCAGTACTGACGATCTCCTCAGAGCTGTAAATACGTGTAAGTCCTGTAGAAAGTTTTAGATTTATTTTAAGAAAAAAAATACGTGAAATATTCATAGCTTTTTCAGTTATGCAACAAAGAGAGTATTGGGTATCAATTATGAAACATCGTCACATTTGGAATATGTATAAATATGTTTCTATTGCCCGCTAAATTTTCCAAGCATATAAAAACTAGATACTAGTAAATAAACGTTCAGCTCGACAACATAAACTTTACAAAGACTTTTTTCTGATTTTCTTTCAGTTCTGTACGCTATACCTCTCGGAGAATCACGTGTGACAGCGTATCCCATAACGTGTCCCACTCCAGTCGAAGACGACAAGCTGGAGACCAGTACTATAGTAGTCATGTGAGTACTGAAAGGGCAGAGTTTGTAATGAAATTTCTAACATATATATACTGTCCTAAAATAATTTTATACTAATTTCGTACAAGAGTGTATGTTTTGAAATCAATCTACAGGATTTTGCGTAGTTTTGTTATGTTTCATTTGGACAAAAATCATCGGTTGTTTCTTTAACTTAAATGTTGTTGTTTTAATGGTTGGATTTTCTTCCATTCGATAAAACTGATGTAATGGTACTGGTGGAGTTAAGAAATATATAAGAATAACTTTTGTTTTGTTCCAGTGTCATTCTTTTCATTTTCCTGGTCCTCATTTTGGAGGGAACACTGTATGACGTCATTATGGTATTAAAGAGTCGGCGTAGAAAGGCGAAATACGAGAAACAGGAGAGCAAAGAAAGCAATGGCTTTAGTTCCCCTGACAGTGGCTACAAACTGAGAGCTGAGCTAGGAGATATCCAACGTCCTAAGCCAGAGGAGAAAAAAAGTGAACCCGGTATAAGGATCAATTTATGTATTTTGACAAACAAGCAATCAGATCTCCATTTTGCAAAAGAAGTTAATATTGTAAGCAGAACTCTATTTTGTAGCTACTGTCCTTTGTAGTTAGTTTTCATGTATTATCAATGCGATTAATTTGATTGCATACCAGATCCAATTAGCTTGTTATGGATTACTAGTATATGCCATTCTATATGTTATTATAACATGTTAGGTATGATAATCCATTTCTAAATAAGAATTATATACATATATGGGTTGTTCGTTATCTACATGATAAAATTGTGTTTGATTTATTTCTTTTCAGGTGTTCTTGGTAAAATTTTGCTGTCCTTCAGCGCCTACACCAACGGGAAGAAGATATTGAGCACGTCACAACCAAAGGGAAGTCTGACGGCCATCAACGGAATCCGATTCATCAGTATGAGCTGGGTAATCCTAGGACACACCTTAGCTTTCATATTGGGTGTTACATGTAAGTCACCATAAACCATGCAATTAAAAAAAAATATTATGTCTTAAAGCAATGCACTAGTCTTGACGAATTCATCAACCTTTGGCATTTCGATGGTTTCAAAACTTTTCTGAAAATGCCCTGATATTCTAGCCCGTATTCACCCAGCAACATGGATTTTCAAGAAAATGTCTGTATCTTTTTAATGCCTTTGATTTTGTTTACCACCTTTTCAGCCAACACGATGGTATACTATTCCGATTTCATGGGTCGTATCTCGTCCCAAGCAATCGTCAACGCCTTGGTGTCCGTTGATACATTTTTTGTTCTCAGGTTAGTTCTGGGTTAGTAATTTATTGCTGACAAAAAATCTTTTTTGGTGATTTCAAAGATATATCCACTGTATAATGTTTTTTTCTTTAGTGGACTGTTGACATCTTACTTGTTGCTGAAGCAAATGAGCAAAACTAAGGGGCGGATCAACTGGTTCCTTTTCTATTTTCATCGATTTTGGAGGTAATGATGAAACTCGTAAATTTGATTGATAACTAATGACCATTGAAGTTCATTAGTTAAATTCTAGTTGTCAATTATGATACGTATTAACCGTTTGGTGTAGTCTTTAAGAATTCTCTATGGTTCTAATGATTGTATGTTGTTTAACGTCCCTCTCCAGAATTTTTCACTCAAATGGAGACGCCACCACTTGCTGGTGGAGAGCTACAAATTTTGTCCTATACTCGGCACTCAGGACCAATGAGCAGTGAGGGATCTTTTTCGTGCAAGCACCTACTGAGGCACGGGACCTATGTTTATACGGTCTCATCCGAAGGACCGGTCTTCACATCCCACAGTGGGATTCGAACCCGTGACGTAAGGATTGACTCCTTACTTCGCAACTCTAGAGCAGACGCTCTTACCACTGCGCCACGTGGGCGACCTCTATGGTTCTATATATATTTAAGTATATTGAAAGAGAAACCAAAGGCAATGGATAAAATGTAGGTTATATAGGATTAATATCTAGCGTCTATATAAATACATATAGAGTTCAAAATATACTAGTATTAGAAAGTTACATTTGGATGTTCTCCGTATCGTTTGCATAATTATGTATAAATATTTAAAACAATGTTAATTTTGTCACTTTCAAAAAAAAAAAAAAAATCTTCAGTTGTGACTTTTTTTATTCCAGAAATTATTGTCAAATTACAGTTAGGTTGATAAAATATATAAATGATATCAACGACCATTAAAAACATTCCACCATACACTGTGTGTCGGAACAATTCAGCAATCTTTCTGGATACTTTCAGGTTGACCCCCGTTTACATGATGGTGATCGGTATGTATGTGACTATTTATCCTCACTTGATATTCGGCCCCAACAAACTAGCTCCAGACGAAACATGTAAAAGAGCCTGGTGGAAAAACCTTCTGTATATTGATAACTTCTTCGGAGTCAAAGACTTGGTAAGCCTCTAAGACAATTTGTCAAATACTTCAAATAAAAGCAAACTTGCAGAAGTTTATATTTCTTTTAGTTGAGAAATCTTGGTCATTTAACACTAACATTAATTAATCAGGCCTATAGAAACTGGGAAAGGGAGTGTTTGCCCAATAACATATTAATGATTAACATTCATACTTGATGTTTTAACTATTCTCTTCATTGCTGAAAAATGCCCAAATTAAAGTCATAACGTTAAAAAATTATACGTGTTGTACACTGAGTCACTGACGTCCACCAGAACCTGGCTTAAACACTGGTTATAGTGCTTTACAAATACATCCGTATGACTGGTCATGCAATGCAAGCATTTTCAACTTCGGTTTCCTGTCTATTGTGGGTGCTTTTCTTAATATGCATGAAACTTTTCACCAAATGGCAAAAAAAAAAAACCTAGGAGTTTGTTATGTAGTGGAAAATGACTAGACTTGTTCTTTGTAGAGGAAAATGGCTAGATGTATAATTATACTAGTATACTGAAAGTCTAGAATATGAGTATAGTACAATAATTATCAATGGTATCGTATTCATTATTTTTTTTTCATTTAAAGTGTTTAGGTTGGTCGTGGTATCTTAATAATGACATGCAGTTCTACATCTTAAGTCCAGTTATGATTGTACCGCTTTTCTTGTGAGTAAAAATTCGGCAGGACAGTTTAATTTGGCTTTAAATTACACAAATTTTAAAATTTAGAATGTGAAGCTAACCAATACCTCTAAGCTCATGCAGTTAAAGAAATTAGTATTTATGCGTTTCAGCAACAAGATACTTGGGGCTATTGTGACGCTTATTTATTTGCTGGCTGCCACCATTACCCCAGGTGTACTGAGTTACGTGAAAAACCTTCCAGTTCACACCATTGGTGGCGGGCCCAAGGACGCTGAGTACGTTTCAACCATTTCTTCTGCTTTGTTAATACAAGCTATAAGTTAAGATGTCTTGATTTGAAAGATTTCAAGAATTTAGTGAAAAATCAACTAAAGAGCAAATGTTCAACATATTGCTTTGCTTTTTAAAATCTTCTCTGAAAACATTTACTTGACATCCTCTTCCCCCATTCATATCTTAAATAAGTACTTTTAACCTGTCACAAGGAAATATTTACATCCGCAGAATATTTTTCTTGAAAACCAGTGCGTTTATCAGTTCATGAACAACACTTGGCATCTCAACAGTACAGATTTCTTGATCAGTGGCTGTTCCATCAATGAAACGTACTAAGACGTACATATCAATCATACAAAAACTATTTTTAATCCTACATTCAATGATTATTTATATAGTTAAAAATATAAACAGTAAAATGTCTTTGTTTGTTCGACGGGAAATCACGTCGCAACTTTTGCAGAAAAAAACTTACATGTGACCCGCTTACGCGGTATATGTATTTTTTTCTGCAACAGCTGCAACATTTTATTTCCATGCTAACAACTGACCAAAGAAAGCATTTTATTGTTTTTACATTCACTCAGAAAAATTACAATCAGGAAGCCTGTAAAATCGTTCGCGATCTGTGGAGCGAAAATGGGGATCCGGTCCCCCTCCCTATCCTTAGATCCGCGCCAGTTTAACATGTGACGTGGAGGCCAAAAGTAGGGATAAGATACTAGTATACAATAAACATAGTTCAGTTTTCATTTGAAATTTTCATTTGAAATGGAGAATATTGATTGATCAAAACGACCGATTGTAAGAAATATTTATTTTAACTTTGTAGTAGAGCCGCCTACTTTGAGGACTATTACATAGTACCATACTGTCGTATGGGACCATACATATGCGGTGTTATAACAGGCTACATACTCTACAAAACCAAATGCAAATGCCGAATGAATATCGTGAGTTTTCTTTTAAAATGTATAATGATAATTCACTTTGTAAATGAATAAGAAAACCATATACTGTAGTAAGCCTAGGTTGAATGCACTACTGAATTTCCAGTTCGTGAACCTGTTGGGGTGGGCTGTGGCTGCAGCCTCTGCCTGTGCCGTTTTATACGGTATTTACGACACGGTGAAACCAGATCAACCGGTTGCCCTGTCCAAAGAAGTGGCTGCCCTGTATAACGCCCTCAACAGAACCGTGTGGGGAGCGGCGGTGTGCTGGGTCATCTTCGCATGCGCAACCGGAAATGGGGGTAAACTATCTTTATTAAAATATTTGTCTTTTATTCTTGTACATGTATTTTATAATAATTTTCGTTATTACATAATTTCAACAAGAGGCCCATGGGCCACATCGCTCACCCGAGAAGCTTTGGCCATTTCGTTCTTTACCAGATTTCCCCCTTGTAATACATATTGTGTCCCCAACCTACCCCAATGATCATAATTTAAACAATTTGAATTCTACACTATCCCAGTATGCTTCCACATAAGTTTCAGCTTTTCTGACCCAGTGGTTCTTGAGAAGAAGATTTTCAAAGATTTTTTCTATATATTTCTATGTAAAACATTGATTCCTTATTGTGGCCCCGCCCAACCCCCGGGGGTCATGATTTGAACAATTTAGAATCTTCACTACCCCAGCATGCTTCCACATAAGTTTAAGCTTTTCTGACCCAGTAGTTCTTGAGAAAGAGATTTTCAAAGATTTATTCTGTATATTTCTATGTAAAACTTGGATTCCCTATTGTGGCCCCGCCCAACCCCTGGGGGTCATGATTTGAAAAATTTAGAATCTACCATGGCTTCCAACGGGCCTGATTGTTTTACGACAGTAAAAGTGGACAACCGAGAACTGAATCCTGTGGTGCTACAGACAAGTCGTAGTGTGTAAGTCTTGTGTCCTTCTACATAGTGTACAGATTGTGTTCTGGTGCCGAGAAAGTCTTCTATCTACCGTTATGCTGATCCTATAACTGCATTACAATATTAATCATTTCGTGGAGAATGCAGCAGAGTGGGACTAGTCGAATGCCTACGAGAAATTTATTAGTACAATGTCAGTTAGAGACCCTGATACAGGTTTTGGCTATCTTCTGTATTGTTTGGATGAGCAGATTTTCTGTTGACCGACGAGATATAATGTCGTATTGTACATCACAGACTGACACAGAGAATATTGTTTCTGTTCAAGTGGTTCATGATGTGGACTATATGTTCAACAACTTACAGACAATGGATCTTAATGATACATGTTTCCTTTTGAAAACTAGGTGATTTTCTCCCAAGTACTTTGTAAGTTCTTAGGTTTTTGAATACTAGAAATTTCTCTTTCTCCCTTCTCACAAAATAATGTTAAAGGAATGCATGGTAGAATGCTTGCTGGTTCCCAAGACTGCTATAGTAATTACAAGTCCTATCTGATGTATACTGAATGAAATAAATTGTTAAGGATTGATGTTTTGGTCACTGTGCTGCTTGGAACTAGTTATTAAGGATAGCTGTTTTGGTCTTCATGCTGAATGGAATTAGTTGTTATGGATGGAGGTTTTGGTCTTAATACTGACTTGAATAAGTTGTTAAGGATGAATGTTTTGGCTTCATACTGAATGGAATTAGTTGTGAAGGATGTTTTGTTTTTTTAAGATGACTGGAATTAGTTGTTTTTTCAATGAAAATGGAACTCGTTAATCTACTTACTTTGTCACTGGTCATTTGCAAAATTAGTTTGTTAAAAACATTCTGATTGTACACACACGTACTCTGAAGTTGACATAAAAAAGATGCTTGAGTTTCTGATTGACAATATGTACATGTGTATGTTGTTTTTGGAGACCTTTGGAATCCCCATGGGACCAATTGCGCTCCGTTATTAGCAGACCTATTTTTGTATTCATATGAAGCAGAATTTGTGCAAAATCCTGTGCGTCAAAAGAAGAAAACACTTGCTGTGCCCTTCAACTCGACATTAAGATACATCGACGACGTATTGTCAATTAACGATGATAATTTCCATTCCCACGTGGCGCAGTGGTTAGAGCATGTGCTCCATCTAGAGTCGCGAAGTAAGGAGTCAATCCTTACGACGCGGGTTCGAATCCCACTGCAGGACGTGGAGACCGGGCCTTCGGATGAGACCGTATAAACCGACAAAACGACAAAAGCACAACTTTGCATGCGACCTACACCATATCATTATTTATATAAACCTATGAAAAAAAGAGAAAAATTACGACTTTCTGCATTTAGAATACATTGTTATTTACTTTTAGATTAATTTCTACGAGACATTTATTTTTGGTCCACTATACAAAATTTTATTTTTCTGATCAGGATACATTAACACATTGCTATCATGGAAAGCATTTGTGCCCCTGTCTCGACTGACATACTGCGCCTATTTGGTCCACCCACTGGTTATGTACGTGTACTACTTCAACAGAAAATTCCCCTTCTATCTTACTGATTTGGATATGGTTAGTATTTGGACTCTTCTGAACATATCAACCATTCAAACATTCTGGGTTTTTTTTTGTTGATGTTTCAATTTTAATATTGGTTTTCTCTCAAATTCTAATTCCAGGTCTACACCTTTCTTGCCAATCTCATGGTATCTTACGGAGTAGCTTTTATCCTCTCCATCGCGTTCGAATCGCCTTTTATGGGACTCGAAAAAGTCATGTTTGGAAGTCGTGGTAAAAAAGAAGCCAAGTGAAATATATGAGAGGATTGTTTGTAAAGATATGAAATGCTTCCACCTTAACTTCAATTCTCCGCGTAAACAAGAATTAAAGATGGTTTGAAATATAGAATGTTAACTAAAAAAAGTTACTAATAAAAATTCTATTGCTCTTCTTCAGAATTGATTTTTTAATATGTATTTTTCAATACGATTCTTTTTACAAAAATTCACAAAGTTGCAAAATGAATAAAACATACCTTTTTCAAAATATTAGAAAAAAACAAACCAACAAAAGTACTTTTAAATCAATGCAATGCCCTGTAGATATTTATTTCGGAATTTCTTTAATAATAGAGCGGCAGTAATTATTTATCACTCATCAAAATGACCATATAAAACATCTCTAATTGAAGAGATACAAAGATTTCTGTCTTGAACTTTTTTTTGTCGTTTTTAAAAGAAATCTAATAAAAATATTTTCAATATACCAGCCTGCAATGGTTATAAAAACATTAAACACTTCCTTGCGTTGGAAATGAAAAAAAAATAATGATTTTCTTCAAAACATGGCTCTAACAAATTCTTTACCTATAATTATGAAACAATGTAATAACATTTTACTTATTGTGGTTTCATCAATTTTTGTTGCCGTCATTTTTCATGGATTTTGTAAAACAGACGTTTTCGAGAAAACGTAATTTCGTGGATAAAAAACATTACCTATACAAAGAAATAAAATATTTCTTAATTCAATGAACATTTATATTCGTGAATCTGCTCAACAACAAAATCCTCTAAAATTGGTGCTCAACAAAAATTGATAAACTACAGTATTTGTCCTATATTACACGTATAGTTTCTAATTGAAAATGAAATATCATATTGACTAGAACGTAAAAAGAAGCAGTACACTTAATATAGTACATACAGCATATAAAAGGTGCTCTTAGTATTATACACTCTCTTCAAATAAAAAAAATATCGTTTAATTAGTCGCATTTAATATCATTTGGATACTAGAATGTCATTTAAGGTCTATCTGAATTATAATATGTCGATTTTAACCTGTTAAACATTACTCATTTTCACATATACAAAACCTTAAAGTTTTTTCCCTCTGTGAAAAAATATTCTTCATATTACTGGAGCTGGTTAATTAAATAAACAAGAGTTATGGTTTTGATATAAAGAAAACAAGAGAGAAAACCATGGTTACAAGCATTTGGAAATATAAAAGATGCAATATTCATAGTTAAGTTCAATGTCAAAGATTTACCGTTTTATTTTGATTACTTAAGGTTCAGGAAGAGGTATTAGACTTGAAACAAGCTGCTCCTTTCCAAAATATATTTCCCAAACCATTTGTTCCAGTTAAAGGTAAAATACTAGTAATTCTTTATAAAAGTAAGGACGCTTACATTGTAGTATAATATGAGGTCGCTAATTGATTAAATAAAATTCCCAATTAAATACAAGGTACTTACGTTTAATTTTTTTAAAGAGCAGAAATACATGTACTTTCATATACATGTTCCTTAAAGAAAATTAGGTAAAATTAAAAAGTTAAAATTCTCAACTTGGCCGAAAAATCAAATTTTCTATTGTTATTTCATGATACTCATGGTTTAGAAAATGCAGCAAATTAGTTAAAAATAATCCAATTTTGGATAACTCTATCTCACCGATGACACGTTAAACAACTTCATTGTTTTATAGAGGGTGATGATCGGAAACAGAAGGAGCAGGAACTCAGAGAAAAGTTAAAGGAGCTAGAGAACAAGTACTCCTCCCAACAGATTGTTCCAGTCATCAACAGACTCGGGAGTTCTCAGGTGACCACTTAATTATGTTATTATGTCTGATGGGAGGATCTTTACTTTTTCGACTAATTTTTATTCAGTTTTAATTTTTGGATTTTCTTGTACAGCAAAAACTGCTGGTTGCTTCAAGTGATTTATTGACCAAGGAACGGTTGTGTTGCGGTCTCTCCATGTTTGAAGTTGTCCTTAACAAGATCAGAGGATTCTTGGACAGTGATATATGGCATGGACAACATCCGAAAAATGGAGTTATAAATATAGACGAGTGTACTGAGTTCCACCGACTCTGGAGCGCCATACAATTCGTGTACTGTATGCCAGTCAGAGAAAACGAGTACTCGGTCGAGTAAGAGGAAAATATGTGTAACACATCTCAAATAAATGTCACCATTACTTTTTATTTGGTCCCCAACATAGATTTTCTTGTTAAATACTATATTTATATAACATTTCTTCCTGGAAAATTTTCTGGGAATGAAATAATTTGCTATCACTGAATTTTAAAAAATGGCTTACTTATTCATACAGAGAATTATTTGGAGAGGGTCTGAACTGGGCCGGGTGCGCTCTTATTGTCCCACAAAACCTTAAAGTTTTTTCCCTCTGTGAAAAAATATTCTTCATATTACTGGAGCTGGTTAATTAAATAAACAAGAGTTATGGTTTTGATATAAAGAAAACAAGAGAGAAAACCATGGTTACAAGCATTTGGAAATATAAAAGATGCAATATTTGTGTAACTTATGCATATCTAGAAAAGCTCTTGGTAATTATTATGTCACTAAAACACATCCTGTATATAAAAAAATAAGTTTTAGTCACCAAAAAAAAGCCTCAAGGGTATAATTTTACCGTGAGAACTGCAGAAATGTCATGGAGATATATTAAAAAGATACACACGTTGCAACATGCTTTAAAACACTCGCACAAAAACAAACAATGGCAGACATACTTCAGCACCAAATTCAATCTCAGCAGGTTTTAATCTGTGTGACAAATTTTTTACTCAGCATTATAGAGAACAAAATACTATTATGAAACAATTTGTTCAAACATACCTGTAATGATCAATTTTTAAATAACAAAAACTATTTTCAAGAAATATACTCTATAATTCAACATGATCTAAGCAGAAAAGAAATATAAACAATATACAGTAAAAAGGATTTCAATACCATTCTTAATGATATAACTTTATAATCAAAATTAGAAACAAGAGTATTCATAATTTGTATAATATACCAATCTTGATACAATTTCTTGAGGAAGCCCTGCCTTCCAACCATATATAAATAACAATCTACACACAATGTAGATACTTTAAAACATGTTCTACTATCTGTATCACAGTGATGTTCAATAACAAGGCGGATTAAAATACCACAGTAAATCTTCCTTGTAGTACATTATCAACGATAAAGTAAAGTTAAAATGAGCTTTTGTAAGTGTGACACTTTCTTGCCACTTTTTAATTTTTTTTTATTTGTAACCTCAATTGAGGATGGTTTCTTTATCAGATGGTTTGGTTCTACATGTATCCTGTTACATGTGTTGGTTCAGGATGGGTTCTTTGTCTGATGTGTTGGTTCCATGATGTATGTCCTCAAGGTCCTCTTCAGGCTAAAATATCCAGATATGATGTTATACCACAATTTCAGTTAACTGACAGAAAAATGATCAACATAAACAGTGGATAAAATGGGAGATTTATGAAAAAATAATTCCCCTATGCATTTTGTAAGAAAAAAATCAGTCACAATATTTTATACAGTATAAAATTTTAACCAACCTTGCTAGATACCCTTTGCTTTATACACAGAGCTGCTGTGCAAATAATCATGAAGGCCCCCAGAATTATCAATCCATACTCCACGGCTTCCGTTAGCTTGATCGGAGTCATCACTTCGTTCTTAAATTTGTTAGCACTCTTATCATCTATCACAGCACTCTACCAAACAAAAATTTCTAGCTTTGTACAATCAATAAAAATAAATACTGTTTAAGTGATAGTTAAACAATTATAAGAATTTATTATTGAATAGAATATCTACCATCAAGAATTGCTGTATATATTTGATTTCCATCTCAAACATATCAATTATTCAATTACATGTATCTATTTTTCTTAATTATGGATCATTTAACATAAATATATCTAATAATATTCTTTATGAGATTTCTTAAGATTTCCCCTCTAAAGATTCCTATAAAAAACTAAAAAGCCTAGTGTAGTGAGGCTAAATGAATTTGAATCACTTCACTACCTAAGTATGCTTTTGAGCAAATTTGAATCTACACTCTTGGGAATACTTTCACATTAATTCAACTTATCCTGGCATGCTTTTCTAGAAGGTTTTAAATTTTTTTCATAAACTGCTTTTGAAGAACTTAATGTGTCCCTGCACCATCCTCAGCGGTCATGATTTGAATAAACTTGAATCTACACAACCTGATGCTTCCTTACTTATATGACTTATCTGCAAAAACTTGCTGTTCTAAATCTTTAGGACAGCTACTATATATTCTAATAAATCCAGATTATTTATAATAAAAACACAATGCCAATGCCCACAACAGCAAGAGCTATAGATAAAGGACAAATATTGATCTAAAAAGTTCTTTTGAGCTTTTGGCTCAGGTGAGCTAAAAATGTTATCAATAAGTATGCATAGTCACATACCAAATGACCATTCTGGTAGTGTGCATCCCTAGATGCAACATTTATGAAAGTTTTGGACCAGGAAAGGTTTTTAGTTACATAGCAATGGACATCCTCCAACATAGTGATTTCAAAGATTTTCAGGTCAGAACCAGCCCCAGAGGTAACTCTGGCTGTCAGCAGACTGCATGCCACATCTATGCATGTTAGGTAAGGATAGGATTAAACATTACCCAAGAACTTATTCAGCTGAGAAAACTTGCATTAAGCTTTCATGATGGCACTTGATTTGATGTATTCATTATTTGAGGCAGGAAAATATGATTAGTGAGCACATTTCTGAGATACAGGGCATGGAATACCAGGTATATGACAAGATATCTAAACTTCCTGGAATTTTTAATAGTCAAATATCCTTGATAAAGACTTTAAATCCTTGAAAACTGTATTCATATTTCATGGGTTATTTTATTTTTTACAGTGTTACAATTGTATGCTTCATTTATACAACCCAAGAAATTCAAAACTCAGAATTGCATTTGCTACCTTTCAGGAAACTGCAGAAAATAGGCATTATTCAGCAGGTAAACTAACCTCATTTAGCCATAGAACTGGATAGTATATGTGATCAATGTTAGCTGTGTCTCTGAAAATACAAGACAATTATGAAATGGAGGAAAATTCTCTGTTACCACCTTTGTAAAAAATGCATTAATCATGAGATTTTGAGAAGAACAGATCGATAAAACCCCTGCAGATTTTACTTTCAAACTTTATGCACATGCAAGGGTGATAAGTAACAGTTAATGAATATCATTCTTTAATTGATAACATGTGCAATACATTGTTTTTGATGATGCCATGCACTGTCGGAAATAATTTTACTTGTTTTTTGCATTTAAAAAAAAAGAATCATTTAAAACCTTATATGGGACACATTTCTGATGTAGACATTTAACTGCAGCCTTTTCTGTGCATTCATTACCACTCCAGTTAACTGAAAAAATATCGATTAGTAGAATACAAAAAATAACAATAACATTTTGCTGGGTTTTATTACAACTTAACGATGAATTTTACTTAAAAAAAAACTCTTGAGATTTGAACAGTTATGAAGGTTCTGGAAAAAGAACTCTGTATGCTGTGCCTTTCAAATACTAAACTTACAGGTTCTACATCAAGAACAGTTCCGTGTTGTTCTGGATCCGGAGTTAATCCAATGACCTGGTCCTGTACTAACTCCTTATCAGCAGCGAGGAAGTGGGGCTGGGACATGATAACAGGTGCTCCTGTGGAGTGGACAATTGCAGTCACAATTATTAAACACAAAATAACTATTATTCTAATAACTGATTAACTGCCCTTGGAGGGAACAACATTCAATGTGACATAGCATTATCAACTTCTATACACACTTCATAATCAACTCCTACATGTAACTGCCATCCAAATATACTCCATGCCATAATACATCATTTCTTCCTTTCAATATAACAGTAACAATTTAAGGTTCATAAACCCTCTGCTCACTCAAATAATTTTTTTTTAACATTTATAATTTTCAAAAAAAATGTACTGGTATTTTATAAGTAAAATGCAAACATTTATAGCATAGCTTTTGGGGAATATTGGACAGAAAAGACACTTCAACTTGACAAACTTATAAAGGAATAATAGACATTAATGTCATTAAGAGTTTTCTCTCTTATCAGAGTATCGATGAATTTTAAGGGAGGATATTCTTCATTTCTAAGAATTAAACTCACTGTGTGTTTTCTCATATTAAAAAAAAAACAAAACATGACTGAATCAGTTGAAATGTTAAGTTTAAAAAGTTGTAGAGAACTTTTAAATGAAATAATGCCCTATACTTCCCTGTTTTTTAATTCATCATCGTTCTTTTTTCCTGTATAGTGTTAAACCTGTAATAGGTTCGAAGATCACTACCTAGATAAATAGCATCTTAAGAGCTAATGTACTTTCATTATCGTGTAAGAATGCATGTACTTAGCCATTTAATGGTATACATACAGCATCCTCCTTTATCTTATTTCCTGAGGTCATGTACACCGACTGTTTTGATGTACAAAATGTGACACACAAGATAAACCCTGTGTATAAAGGCTTAGAATGAGAATACCAATTGTGTCAACAGGTGAAGAAAATCTTAACACATATTTGTATTGATAACATTAAAGAGACTTATAAATCAGGACTACTTGTCCTGCTGTTAGGGGTGTATACCTTGGTTACAGGTTACAATATTGAGGACACCCTATTTTCTTGATAGGTGTAAATATTTAGGACCCTTTTTTTGTCAAAGGTGTTAATATTGAGGACATCTATTTTGTTGATAGGTGTTATATTGAAGACACCCATTTTTTCAAAGGTGTTGATATTGACAATGCCAATTTTGTTGATAGGTGTTAATATTGTGGTTTTAAAATACTTTAACACCTTTTGGCTATAGGGCCGGGACACCTATTTTTTTTTTTTTATAGGTCTTAAAATTGAGGACACCCATTTTGTTCATAGATGTTAATATTGAGGGCAAATATTTTGTTCAATGATTTTAATACTTAAACACCTATTTTGGTCATAGGTGTTAATATTGAGGACACCTATTTTGTTGATATGTGATAATATTATGGACCCCTATTTACATGTCTATACTTACTCTATAGGTGTTAATATTGAGGGCACATATTTTGTTCAATGAGAACACCTTTTTTTTTTATAGGTATCTATATGATACATGTATTAAGAACACCTTTTTTTTTACAGGTGTAAATATTGAGGACACTGATTCTAATTATATGTTTTAATATTGAGGAAACCAATTTTGTTCAAATAAGTTTATATTGAGGACTCATTTTTGTTCAAAGATGTTGATGCTGAAGATACCTGTTGTTAAAAGGTGTTAGAATTAAGGATACCCTTTTTTGCTTATAGGTTTTAATGTTGAAGACAACTATTTTGTTCAAAGGTGTTAATATTTATGATACCTACTTTGTTTATAGGTATTAATAGGTATTGAAGACACTTATTTTCAGGTGTACATAGATTGAATGACTCACCTTGTCTACAAGTGCTTACGTTGAGGAGCCCTGAGGGGAGACACAGATCGGGACGGGTACAGAATCCCTCATTATCTGGGTTCAGTTTGTGATTGAGAAAGACGCGGGGTGGGACAGCGAATCTCAGCAGATCAATGCCCTTCAGTTTCACCTCTTTCTGATACACAGTGTATATAGATCTACAATGCCAAATAAAGTCATACACATGTATTATCTCTAGTGTGTTATTCAGAATTTATCAAAAATGAACATTTTTTTTTTATTAGCTCACCTGAGCCAAAGGCTCAAGTGAGCTTTTCTGATCAAAATTTGTCCGTTGTCTGTCGTTGTCGTCGTAGTCGTTGTCGTTGTTGTAAACTTTTCACATTGCCAATTTCAACCAAACTTGCTACAAAGTATCCTTGGGTAAAGGGGATTCAAGTTTGTACAAATGAAGGGCCACGCCATTTTCAAAGGGGAAATAATTATGAATTAGAGAAAAATTAATGGCATTTTTAAAAAATCTTCTCAAGAACCACTGGGCCAGGAAAGATGAAACTCATGTGGAATCATCCTCAGGTAGTGTAGATTCAAGTTTGTTCAAATTATGACCCCCTGGGTTAGGGTGGGGCCAAAATGGCCGATCAAAGTTTTACATACTAGGAATATATAGGAAAAATCTTTAAAAATCTTCTCCTCAAGAACCACTGGGCCAGGAAAGATGAAACTCATATGGAATCATCCTCAGGTGGTGTAGATTCAAGTTTGTTCAAATCATGACCCCCGGGGGTAGGGTAGGGCCAAAATGGCCGATCAAAATTTTACAAAGGATTGAATGTATAGGAAAAATCTTCTTCTCAAGAACCACTGGTCCAGGAAAGATGAAACTAATATGGAATCATCCTCAGGTAGTGTAGATTCAAATTTGTTCAAATCATGACCCCCGGGGGTAGGGTGGGGCCAAAATGGCCGATCAAAGTTTTACATAGGAATATATAGGGAAACCTTTTAAAATCTTCTTTTCAAGTACTTCAAAGCCATGCTTTATAGTGATATTTATAGGGAATCATCCTCAGGTTTGTTCAAATCATGATCCCCTTGGGGGTTAAAATTCAAGCCCCCTCCCCGCCCTCAGTTAACTTTCAGTTCTAATCTGATATGTGCTTTTTTCTAGCCAATTGCTCAGGTGAGCGATGTGGCCCCTGGGCCTCTTGTTAAAAAAACAGTGATGTTTATAATTACCTGCAAATGTCAGAAGAAAAAATGTACAAAGTTCTGCCTTTATCTTCAAAAGGTGGAAAGATTGTTCCATCTATCAAGAGAAAAAAAATCAACTTTCATCTTGTTAATATCGAAAATCCTAATGCGTATCTACACTTTTTTCAGCAAATAAATGTCTTCCAAAACATTTACTTAAGAATAATATTGAGGTGTGTTACTCAGGATTCCATTAAACACACATCCATAGTTTTTGTACATATGATATGAAGAACAAATGATAAAAAAGAGACATGGAAAGAGGGTGCATTCAGGCAGTTTTATGTTTTCACTTTTGAGTTTGAGAAAATATATTTATTTGTATAAATAAATATGACCTCAAAATAATTTTAATCAATTTAGATCAAATATCAACTGCAATGAAGTAGACAAAAACATCATTTACATATCTAATTGGTTAAAAAAAATGGCTACCAAAGCATGTAGAAAAGCGGTATATTTTTTAATTAATGCGGTAGGTGGGAGAAACTGAAAGAGTAAAAAGGCTGTAGATTTCCACCTCAAGTGGTAGAATTAATAACAGGTACATGTATGATGAATTTAGAAAATTGCAAAGTGTACAAATTCCTATGCAGCATTAAAGAAACCTTTCATCTTAAAATTACATCTTCATGGATTCACATTTAATAACAATATTTACTATACAGAATCTCATGAAAATTTGGTGGAAAAAAGGCCAAAGTACTGTCCAACAGTTTTTAAGTATTTTGAATCTATGAAAACTTACATGTACACTTTGGCATCATGAATTCGTGGATGAATAATGTGCTTCACACTAAGTCACCAAAATATGAAAATCATTATAAGGAGTACTTAGAAAAATAGACATGCCATAATTAATATATATGTTATGTAACAGAGACATTGTCTTATATTTACCCGTTCCATTTATCATATTGCATGTAGGTGTACTCCAGAAGGGAACCGTGCTACAAATTAAAGAGAATTATGTGTAAATGAAAAAAAGGTTATCATATTACTTAATGATGAAAATAAGAATCAGTTTGGTTTATCATTTAACTTACCTTTCTTTATTCCACAGCTGAATTTCATTAAAATTTTTCCATGACTTTGTTCCCGAGAATATGGTATACAGCCCATCATCTGTACCATTTTGCTATAAATAGTAAGAAAGTTTTAAATGTATACTACTATCAATATCTTCTTAGGCCACAAAAAATAATTTTTAAAACAAAATTCTGATTTTAAAAAAAAATT
>PRKT01000053.1:882315-922625 GCA_003671525.1 Saccostrea glomerata
GTCGTTTTCACAAGATAATATCTCGTTTTCACAAGATAATATCTCGTTTTCACAAGATAATATCTCGTTTTAGCAAGATAATAAGTCGTTTTCACAAGATAATTATGTCGTTTTCACAAGATATTATCTCGTTTTCACAAGATAATATCTCGTTTTCACAAGATATTATCTCGTTTTCACAAGATAATATCTCGTTTTCACAAGATAATTATATCGTTTTCACAAGATAATTTTTTCTGGTATTTAAAAAAAAATAATTGCGTGTCCTAAATATACCACTGTAGTTTAAAAATTCAATTCCAGTGTTTAAGTATTGTAGTGAGTAAATAAATCTTGTTTACGTCCGATTTTCCATGAAAAAATTACGATGTTTATCCGACGAAATTTTAGAAAAAGAATTCTTAACCAATCAAAATCTCTGTGCGGGATCAGTACATACCATTTCATGGTTGAGTCGACTATTCCACTCAGCGAGCATAGTTTTGACGCTGTTTACGGAGATAAAAGAAAACAAAGACCAGACATACCCTTTCTTTCTCAGTGGTCATTTTGCCAATGTTTTGTGTTTCTTAGTGAAACCAGTTTTTAAAATTTGATAATGATCACAAAAAGATACTAATTTCACAAAGCACGTGCCGCAAAGTACAGATTTCTTGTCTTTAAGCTTCGTCACGGAACATTGGTTTTTATCAGTGATATTTGATTTTCTTTTAAAAATTGTTGAGAAGACTCATTTACTGTAATAATTTGAAAATAGCGGGTATCATACCATTCCATAAAATAGTTTTTAAATAAATACATTTATTAGAGTGAACACTTAGAAGTTTTGTGAAGTGTATATATTATTCTTTGACCAAGTTCATAATTTTATGATAATCACTTATAGATTTTAGAAAGTGAAATGTAATAAGTATTGATATGCAATATGCAGACTGAAAAGACATGTAATATATAGTTCTGAGCCCTTTCCTTCTTCCCCTTTCATTTCCCCATTTTCTTGTTTTTCAATTTTGTACTCTGTAATCTCTTTTAGATATACTCCGCCAGAAATCATTAATTTTCATTAAGTGGTAAAAGAGGAGTTGCGGGTAAGAGAAGGATAACACAAAGCGTGACAGACGAACAAGGCAGACGGACGGACATCTCGATCACTATATACTAGTATCCTCCCGCATTTCAAGCAGGGGTATAATAATTCTTTAACTAAACGAAAATACCCTGATCACCTATACATGATATTTATGTCTCACAGTTGCTTCGATACTCCCATGAGCAAGAGCACATTCTTCATATGCGCATTTTTAAAACCTGTCAGCAAAAACTGATCAATTATGTGAAATGCTTACTGACGTTTTTCATACTCATTGTTAGGCCATTTTTAGGTCATTATATACACACTGGATTGTTGACGAATTTTCCCATTATTTTCCGATCATGACAAGGAGCCCACGACGGGTGTGACCGGTCGGCAGTAGATGCTCACTCCTCCATGGTACTTGATCCCACCTCTGATGTTTCAGAGGTCCGTGTTTGTTCTGTTCCTGTTTTGTATTGTTTTGTAGACTTTTGAGCTTGATAACGGTCCTTAATTTTCCATACTTTATAGCAAAATATGTGGGCACTGCCAATTCTCTATAATACTGCGGCAACTCATTTTAGGGATTTTTTCCGACTGATCTCCATATATTTCATTTGTATAATCATGCAAAACAGTTTGACTGCTGGTGGTCTATGAGTAAAGATATTTGAATGTGAACTGTAATTTTCAAGTGAAGACAAACATAGCCCTTCCATGGGGGATAAAACACGACCAAGGGTAATGAGTTGTACAATGTTGATATAGGCGGTTATTTATCACAATTTTGGAAATATTTACTTGGCTGTTGGCTAAAAGATGCTTATTAATCAAAGAATAACATTTTGATTTACAATATGTATTTCAATGTAAGACCTACTAAGCCAAACTTTTAGCTCTGAATTATTCAGGACCAAGTAATATGTATACCACTAATGTGTTGATGCATACATTTTATATAAAAACGTATAACAATTTTTTTTCTGACTCCAATACATTATACATCGTATAATGAATTTTATTAAATTATGCTTTTTTAAAAAATAAACAGATCATAAAACAAATAAAATATAACTAGCATCAATATTCAAAAAATAAAAATCAATAGTCTTTAAATAATATGCAAATCAGGGGGATTCCAGAACACATAGATATACTCGATTAAATATACATTGTATATGATTCTGGGAACAAATGATAAAAAAGTTTTTTAATATAATATAAAATTTCAAAGTAAAAAAAAATGTGTATAACATTTCCAAATAAATTAACAAATTCATTGTACACTCAGATTTCTGTGGCACAGGACTGGTGGATCGGCGGAGAGAAGCATTTGATGTTCTCCATAACTGCCTCTGCATTTTCGTTTGTTTTCAGGTATTTGTTGAAAATTGAAAAGATCTGGTTGTTTAATATCTCAAATCTTCTTATGCGACTTGTCACTTTTGAAAGTTGCTAAAAATAAAACAAGACATTTAACATGTTGTAGATCTTAAATTTTTTTGGTGGAAGAACGAACATTCACATTATAATGTTGATGAATAGATGTTTTTTTTTAAAAGAGAAAATGAAACATATGGAAATAAAGAACAGTTTTCAAGATCAAAAGTCCAAAATAGGAGCAGAGAAAACTAGGACCTCCAAAACATCAGAGGTGGGATCAGGTGCAATGGAGGAGTGAGCTTCCCCTGCCGATCGGTCACAACCGCCGTGGCTCCATGTCATGATTGGGAAATTACAGTTTTATCCGTCGTCAATTCAGTGTATATATAATAGGCAAACAATTAGTATGAAAAATGTCAGTCAGCATTTGACTCAATCATAAATTGTATTTGCTGACAAGGACATTGTATCGACTGTAAAATTTACGATATGATGACTTTTAACGAGACTGCTGATATTCTTGTTTCATCAACTTGTTTGTCAAAAATTTACCTCGTTTTAGAAATTGTTAATACGTAGAGCATGCTCTTACGTATCGAATCAATCGAGATATGTAAATTCCGTATGCAGGTGATAAGGTTATATTGCTGTATAAGTAAGGGAAGTTGACGATAGAAAAGTTAAAGTGATCAGTTTATCATAGAGCTTGGTTGTTAGATTACCATTAACGTCTTTTTCAATTAAAATATCCAAATATGAAACAGATGTGTCATACTTTGTGGTATCCTTTATCTCAAGCTTACCAGGATATATCGTATCGACATAAGAATGAAAATGACCATTGTTAATTTACAATACGTCGTCTGAATCTAAATGTCGAGTTGAAGGCCACAGCAAGGGTTTTCTTCTTTTCACCAAAGGTAACTATGCCAAAGCGCTCACCTTTCTTGTTTGATTTTCATAGATATATAAATAAAAATCTTCACAACATATTGGAAGTTAAATGTTAAAAGTTAAATCTAACCTTTGTGATTCATTATTAAACTTGATTTGTACCATAGGACCAATAGTTGAACTCATATTTGAATCTACATTATACCACAGAGTTTGATATAATTTATAAGTTTCTTATTTCGATATTTTACTTGAAAAAAGATATTAATGGTAACCTAACTACCAAGCTTTATGATAAACGTGATAACTTAAACTTTTCCCTTATTTATGCAGCAATATACCTTCATCACCCTCATATGGGGTATGTATCTCTCAGTTGATATGATGTATTTATAAGAGCATGTATATGTATGAACAATTTCTAGAACGAGGTAAATTATTGGCAGACAAATTGCTTAAACAGAATATCAGCAGTCTCGTTTATAATCATCATTTTGAAAGTTCTATGGTCATGAAAATACAATTTATCATTAAGTCAAATACATTTTTCATACTAACTATTAGGCCATTATATTCACACTGATTTGTCGACAGATTGTTTCGCTATTTCCCGATCATGACAAGGAGCACACGGCGGGTGTGACCGGTCGGCAGGGTATGTTCACTCCTCCATGGTACCTGATCCCACCTAACTCTGATATTTTTGGAGGTCCATGTTTGCTCTGCTCCAATGTTTGTATTGTTTAAAGGACTTTTAAACTTGAATACTATTCATTATCTCCATGTATAGGTTGTATACGTATAAACAGAATTGTGTTTGCATTTTGTTTGGTAGTTGACGTCGACAATGTGACAACTAATAACTTCGATGAGAAAAGCAAATGCG
The DNA here is from genome assembly GCA_003671525.1 of Saccostrea glomerata. Taxonomy (NCBI): domain Eukaryota; kingdom Metazoa; phylum Mollusca; class Bivalvia; order Ostreida; family Ostreidae; genus Saccostrea; species Saccostrea glomerata. Next base: position 886,554 of record PRKT01000053.1, read on the forward strand.
ATAGTAACACATACCGGTAGTTTTCTCGGTTCAACAAACGTTCTTTTCCCACTTTTTGTATATAAAAGGAAAACACATGTAGATTTAAATCGCTCTCTTTTATTTGCTTACGATAGTAATATATAATTTTTAAATGTGTAACTGACGACTTACATGGCCTTTTACATTGCCGTCTTTCTTGTCCACACGGTTGACTTTGAGGAGATGGTAACAAAAATCTAAAGCCTCGAATCTACGTTGCTGTGACAACAGGACAATAAGAGCGCACCCGGCCCAGTTCAGACCCTCTCCAAATAATTCTCTGTATGAATAAGTAAGCCATTTTTTAAAATTCAGTGATAGCAAATTATGTCATTCCCAGAAAATTTTCCAGGAAGAAATGTTATATAAATATAGTATTTAACAAGAAAATCTATGTTGGGGACCAAATAAAAAGTAATGGTGACATTTATTTGAGATGTGTTACACATATTTTCCTCTTACTCGACCGAGTACTCGTTTTCTCTGACTGGCATACAGTACACGAATTGTATGGCGCTCCAGAGTCGGTGGAACTCAGTACACTCGTCTATATTTATAACTCCATTTTTCGGATGTTGTCCATGCCATATATCACTGTCCAAGAATCCTCTGATCTTGTTAAGGACAACTTCAAACATGGAGAGACCGCAACACAACCGTTCCTTGGTCAATAAATCACTTGAAGCAACCAGCAGTTTTTGCTGTACAAGAAAATCCAAAAATTAAAACTGAATAAAAATTAGTCGAAAAAGTAAAGATCCTCCCATCAGACATAATAACATAATTAAGTGGTCACCTGAGAACTCCCGAGTCTGTTGATGACTGGAACAATCTGTTGGGAGGAGTACTTGTTCTCTAGCTCCTTTAACTTTTCTCTGAGTTCCTGCTCCTTCTGTTTCCGATCATCACCCTCTATAAAACAATGAAGTTGTTTAACGTGTCATCGGTGAGATAGAGTTATCCAAAATTGGATTATTTTTAACTAATTTGCTGCATTTTCTAAACCATGAGTATCATGAAATAACAATAGAAAATTTGATTTTTCGGCCAAGTTGAGAATTTTAACTTTTTAATTTTACCTAATTTTCTTTAAGGAACATGTATATGAAAGTACATGTATTTCTGCTCTTTAAAAAAATTAAACGTAAGTACCTTGTATTTAATTGGGAATTTTATTTAATCAATTAGCGACCTCATATTATACTACAATGTAAGCGTCCTTACTTTTATAAAGAATTACTAGTATTTTACCTTTAACTGGAACAAATGGTTTGGGAAATATATTTTGGAAAGGAGCAGCTTGTTTCAAGTCTAATACCTCTTCCTGAACCTTAAGTAATCAAAATAAAACGGTAAATCTTTGACATTGAACTTAACTATGTTTGAATTTGAAACATATGGATATAACGAACTGTATTCCAGATCAAAAGTCCATAAAACAATACAAAATAGGAGCAGAGCAATCACGGACCTCCAAAACATCAGAGGTGGGATCAGGTACCATGGAGGAGTGAGCATCCCCTGCCGATCGGTCACAACCGCCGTGTGCTCCTTGTCATGATCGGGAAATAACGAAAAATCCGTTGTCAATACAGTGTGTATGAATAATAGACTAACAATAAGTATGAAACACGTCAGTCAGCATTTGACTCAATGATAAATTGTATTTGCTGACAAGGTCATTGTATCGACCGTAAAATTTACGAAATGATGACTTTTAACGAGACTGCCGATATTCTTGTTTCATCAACTTGTTTGTCAATAATTTACTTCGTTGTAGAAATTGTTTATACATAAGCATGCTCCTGCGTATCTTATCGATTGAGATATGTAACACCGTATGCAGGTAATGAGGTATATTGCTGCATAAGTAGGGAAGTTGACGATAGAAAAGTTAAAGTCATCACGTTCATCATAGAGCTTGGTTGTTAGATTACCATTAACGTCTTTTTCAAGTAAAATATCCAAATATGAAACAGACGTGTCATACTCTGTGGTATCTTTTTTTTTTTAGAAATACTTGCTGATAATAGATAAAATATCTAAGAAATCAATCAAAAGAAAATGATCTGGTGATTTGAAATCATAGTCAAGGTCATTAAGAAAAATCAGTCAAGCTATTGACTAAGTTTACATGTATCGGTAATATATAATTCAATTCAAAAGTTTCAATTTTTTTAAAAATATACCAATGATTGTTCCATCAGCAAAGTTAAAAGTATGGCATTGCCAATTTCACGGAAACTTTGAAAGACATCTGTGCGCAAATCTGGGTATTGAATAACACCAGAAAGCATTTCATGATAATATTCCATGATAGCTACAAAAAGAAAATTATAAAGGAACATATTTCAAGAAATTATGACTGTTCAAATTATAAGAACTCTTCTATCTTCATCATTTAAACTCTGATATATAAATTTCTGAAGTAGTTGATCGTATAACAAAACCTGACCCTGTCGAAAGTAGAATGTCATGCATTCAGTTCTTGTTTTTGTTTCAAGATTTCAGAATTTCATGGAAAAAATCACAGAAAGGAAAAACACTGACTAATAATTTTCACTATTTATAATAATGTTTTACCTGGGGATCCGTACGCGTACAGCTGTAGTTTGCAGACTGGTGGCATCCCAGACAGCAACGTCTGAACGTAATCCATTAATGTACCCTTCAACTACAGCAAGCAGAGAAAGTACCTGTAAGTCTATAACTCGACTTTGGTAAGCTTGAGATTATTATTTTATTCAAGTACCATAATTATTACTTACATTAGTTTCAACAACCTTGACTATTTCTTCTATCACAAGGGATATTCCTTGGTAACCAAGGAGACGGCAGATAGACTGGAAGTGAGGTAAACCTATAAAACCTTGATATGGTTTGAAAATGCTTCCAAATGCCACAGATAATTCCTATAAAAAAATTAAAAAAAAAAGATTGGTTGAACTTGGTAAAAGCAGAAATTATGAGGTTGAATTACCAGTGTGTATCATGGTAATACCTTCGACCCCCAGGTTAAAGTGTGAGAGGAACTGGGTGCTTTCTCACGTTCACACTGATCAGCAATCAAAAGAGTGGCCTTTATAAACCTACAAGCACATAAAAAGATAACAAACAAGAAATAAATAAAAGAAAAGATCGTGTTGGGAATTGTTATTTTCTAACACACCGAACTGACACTGTTGCTTTAATAATACTTACCTATTCGTTGCGGCGTTATAACAATAATGCGTTAAGAAATCATAACTTATTTCCCAGAACACATGGAGAGTGATGCGTCCAAACGGACTAGTGACCCTGTTATCGGCTTCATGCAGCATGTTATCAAAACTATCCAATGGAATAAAGTCTCTCATCATTTTATGAGCCAATCTATTACACTCGATCAGCTTCTCAAGTTCCTAAAGTGATTAACATAAACAATAATATTTAACGATTCTTAACAACTTTTTTCGACATTGTCGCTGACGAAGTTTTTTTTAAAATGTACAGTATCAGCATTTACCAAGATTCCTGTTAAATCGCTAGCCTCGAACCTCGATATAGCAATGTCCAGGGCTCTCTGAAGTGAGGTGTTGATACGTTGGCCGATTAAGTGTTTGAGATCAATGGACCGACCCAGGATCTTAATGAAAGGACGTCCAAGTTATAATTACATTGTACATTAAATTCAACAAAGCGTTTTTGATATTTTCATACAGAGACTTACCTGTACTTCCCGTTGTTTTAACAGGGTATGGTACCTGTTGGTTGTGGGGTACGGGATCTTGTGTCCTTTTTTGGCACACTCTGCACGGAAAGTCTTGTCCAACATTATGCTTTAATTCAAGGATATTATGTTTTAAGAATATCTGCTTAATTTCTTAATTTCTGCTTGTTGTTGCATATATCATAAAATTTATGGTTTGCATAACGTATTTCAATATAGCTTCAAAGTTTAAACTTACCTGCCTGCTAGATGTTTGTAGTAAGCAAAAATCTGTTCGCTCAGTTTGTAGACAAACTGATCAAAGCACAAATTAACCTGAAAAAAAAAGAATTACATGAGTAGTTTAAAGCATTCTTGAATTGGGAAAGACTAACATCCAATTTGTTCGGCAATTACTTTTGTATTCAGTGAGTAACAAACCTCTGCTTCGACTTCATCATACAGATATTGTCGGTGAAATTTCATGATAGCGTATTGACCACTGTCGTTGTATAAATCGAGTGGATACAAAATATACCTATAAAATAGATCCTTTAGTAGGGTTTAAAAAAGACATATCAGGTTCACCGTCAGCCTGAATTGAAAATTCACTTGTTCTATATTTAAAATGTTCTACAGCTTACTCCATCATTGAAGGATCTTTGGTTTCCAGGATGTGGTCTGTAAGAATCCAAGGCATTGACATATCAATGGGAAACTGAAAATGTAAGTTCCTCATTATATATTTCACGTCTTCTTGATAAAATGTATCGGCTTCTAATTGTTGTATTTTTTGTTACAGAAATGGCTACTACATTTATTTCAATGACTAATCATTAAGATAACCTGTATTCTTTGACCCATGGTCATCTCCAGGAAGTATTCTCTGAACCACAACTGAGAGAGATCACCACAGGAATGGAGTGATTCTGAAGTCCAAAAAGTAGCACTTAGGTAAGTTGTGTCTCGTGTTTTAAAAACGTTCAATTCATAAGATGTTTGGTTAGGCTGATTTTATATTCGTTGTAAAAAGACTTAAGAAAGTAAATCTACGTCATTTACATGTGTATGTACTGACTTGAAATCTTACAATGGACCCTGACATACATTGTCTTAGAATTTCTCCAAAATTTCTTGAAAAGAGTCATTGATGCTGTAGACTCATCAGGCAAAATTAGTTTCTGTGTGTCAAGTTAAGACTTTTAAAGTTTTGTCGTTTTGTCGACGGAGATAAAAGAAACTGAAGACAGATATATGCCATGCATGGTTGTGTAAATAAATCAAAAGACAATGGTAATAAAAAAGTTTGCAAGTGCTTCTCTCAAAATGCAAATGTTTGCGATGCTAAGGAGGGGGACTCCATGTCATCCAACGTTGTACATCTTGTGGTATTATAATACTATTGGTAAAACAAAAATTTTAAAGAAATAAGTGCCTGTGTCTGATATATATTTCAATTGTAACCGTGCAGGGCTGTCACTTAAAAATACATGTAAATTTTTCTAAACAGTTTTAAATAGAGAAAGTTGTAATAAATTGGTTTTTCTTAGAGTGTGTTGTTTGTTTCTTCCAGTATTTATTCAGGCTTAATATATATTATAGGTAGCTTAAAATTCTATATTTCAACCGTACCGTTCCCTCTCTTACTATGGCAAATAAAACACATAGCAATTAACATTTTGTTTGATACGTGTTTATGGTTTCAAGTTATAATAATTGGCAAAGTTTCATTAATCCAAATTGCTAAACAAATTTCCGATACTTTATTGTGCTCACTATTGAAATTCAGTAGGTAATTCCAATGGAAAGACTGCTTTAGAAACTGGTTGATGGCAGTCACGTGATTGGCGTCTAATTCCTTTTTCAGTGATCTCTTTACTCCTACAGCACTCCGGTCCGTGATTGACTCCAACATTGTCCTCACCATGTACAACTGTGACAGTTGTAAATATATTCTATTAGGCCAGATATTTAGTTATGAAAATAAGAGATTTTGCTATATATAAATAAATATAATAGGGGTCATTATTATGTTAATGCACAATAAGTTGCTGTCACAGAAAAATAACGGGCTGATCACATGAATTAGAGTTCCTTCTCTTCAAAAGGTCTTTGATGCAAAATGTTCATGCTACATAATATGAAACCTTACTTTTCAATCAGATGTTCACAAAGCCAGATCCGCTCGAGATAACATACACGTAACTCTTTTTATGTGTTTCCTAACCCTTCATCTAGATATTGTGGATTAGATTTTTCCCCAAATTGGACTCAGTTAACCATTTACAAGTATAATGCATATATTGAGTCCTTTGACCTTAAAATACTGTTTTCTTAGGTTGAAGACAATCTGTACCTGGGTGGCTGAGGGTGCCACATTTTTACGGGGAACGTGTATGCCGAACCCTGTATCCGTGTCTTTTTTACCCTTGGCTGCGGGGTCACCCTCTGGTTCTTTGCCATCCTTCCAGTCCACGCACGAATCCCTGACCGAAATAATCACCCTGCAAAACAAACAGTATTACTCACTCGTCAAATAATACTCATAGATAATGATAATGCTACTGCACAAATATTATAGAGCTGTTTATGTGAGTTTAGCCGAGAAATTACATTTTAATAAGATCAGTTTTCTTCTTAACTGCCCGTCTTAGTGGCTCTCGTAGAAAAATCTGCGCAAAATCTTGTAAAACAGCATAGATATGTCTTCTAATGGCGTCCATAAACACAGACTCCATCCTAGCCATCAGGAGTTGTAGCCCCTTAATCATAGCGATCACTTCCACGATGGCAACTTTTTCATCACTGCTATAGTTATATCGGGTCGACTACAAGAATTCAATAGTTAAAATGTTATACATGTAGTGACCAAAGAGAAGGGCGGGACTCTGAGGAATGCTTTATAACTTACTCGTTCATATTCTTCCGAGTCTTGGGGACATTCCGGGTTCATGTGATGATCAGTAGGGTTCAGTAACTTCCAGCAGTACTAAATAAAGTAAGGTATTGGTAAATATTAAGAACTTGGTATATATACACACGTGTCAATGTGGTCCATCAGTTAACGAGTTAACTTTTTAAAGAAATTTCATTTCAAACATAACATAATTTCCTTCATCATCCCATAATAAATCGAACCTCCTTTGACGGACCGTGTTTTACTCTGCTCTGTCACGTTCAAGCTTCAAATAATCATATTTTGCAACAATCTGCTTGTGAAATTTTTTTTATGCAAATCCGATTCATAACACATTTAAGTGCCTATAATGATCAATCTTTTCACTAATACAGTACAAGTTATAGACATATCAAACAGGATTGAAAAGTTCTGTGGGGATTAAATTAAAAGTCAAGAAGCCAGCATTTCGGCCAACTCTGTACATCTTTGGAATTTTCGCTCGTACAGGCACGAGAACCCAGAATATATACCAAATTGGCCGAAATTTTTAATATATTATTGCGAATATGAATAATGATTTTTGCATACTTACCAGTTCCATGACCCTCTGTGTCCATGAAGACAAGTTCGTCAGACCACGCAGTGCCAGGTCATACATATCCTTGTTTTCTTCGTCAGATCGCGCGGATTTCGCCGATGTGGTCATTCTCTGATCAATACAAAACCAACATTGATGTTTCATGCATTTTATTCACATTCTTGTGCGTGGTTTGATTTAATTTTATTTTTCGACATTCAGTTACTGATCAGTTCTTTATGTCTTGCATTGCTTTCTTGCATTATAACCAGTATATTCTTTTGTTATTAAGTTTTTCTTTCATTTGATTTTCGAGCTAAACTAGTTACAATGTATTTGATAAATTTATATTTGATTACTTCATTGCTCCTCCGCGCTAACTCTGACACGTATTGGGTATGACTCTCTCTCAGCGCCTCCAGACTGTTCAGTATCTGGGACTGCTGGCTCGGTTGGTTCGATTCACAATGGCTCCACTTGGAGGAATCAAAGTTCACGCTCTTCATGATGTACGAGTAAGGTTTCATTTGCATATCACCATACAGAGGAACAACCTCCATTTGCTGCAAAAAAGAGAAACAAAATTATACATTTTTTAAAAAACAACTATTTAAAAAGAAGGAATGCCCAAAATTGAGTAGGTATTTCACTGGTTCTTGCTAACATTTTCTTCAAAAGCGCAGTAGGAAGTACCTTTAAAATTTTGTCTATTTTGGACAGATTGATCCTCTTTTTACTGTCCATTTTGTAAATACTGTTATCTTTACTGTCCATAAGAAACAGTCCAAATGCAATCACCTGAAAAGGTAAATAACCTTACTAACTAACAACCATTAATTTGAAAGAAAAACTACAACTTATACTGGCAAATATATTATCCTAGGTTTGCCCATACCTTAACTAACATGCTTTTCTCTCCGGGTTCCAAGAAGAGTTTGTTATCGTACATGTGTACCGAGATATTGACGACGTCAGCTAGCAGCTCCTCGTATCCAGGGGTCGTTTCTAGCGCTTCCTTCAGCAGGTCCCGGATTTTGTTTTGAGTCGCCAAAAACATCGACAGATTCTGGGACTCAGCCATTTTCTGTGGATCCATCATCATCCTTAAGCTTTGTACAGCTCTTTGAAACAAGAAAAGGTTAATATTAGAACAATGTTATCTACAACTGGACTATAAGTAACCTTGGCATCTAAAGAAGTCCTGTACCTCCTATAGGCTGTATAATCATTCTTAACACTGGCTTTCATGTTGGTGAGTTCGTTGAGCTCGGCGAAGGTGTTGATAAACTTTCCTATGGTCAGAAGGTAGGCCTCGGAAATGAAATCGTTCTTCCTGCCAGGGTGACAGAGTCGCTTCATCTCCTCGCCAAATCTTTTAATACTTTCTGTCTGATTGAAGAAAATAAGGAGTTTCGTTGGACTGAAGATGTAGCTCTACTGGTTTGCAAATATTTCAAGGTGAAGAAATGTATAACCTAGTCATGAAACAATATTTTTTAAAACGTTTAGATCCTCTGTAATTCGTAGTATTACTTTATATGTATCCTGGTGGTTTTTTTCCTATACGTGTGCCAAGTTAGATCAAAACTGTAGGAGAAGCAATATTTTGAAAGATTTTTTCGTTATTTTCTTCCTTTTATTTCTTTTTTGTCTTTTCATGGTAGCTAAGGTAACACTGATTACTTTTATGTCATAATTTCGTTTTAGAAGTGGAAACTGTATAAGAAATTGTTAACAGACATACAGAACGGACATCGTACCAGGAGAGCAAACATTTGAGGTGCTGGTTTATATTTTTTGCTTGCTTTTCTTCCCATCATGAAAATAAACGTCTTTTTACATGTTTGAAAAAGGGACAAAAAGCATTATTACATACTAGTATACCTTTTTACAGTTCACATAAAGAACATACGTAAAAATGCCTGGTCCCCGAGCACGTATTTTCTTTTTGATTTCTCTCGGTCGGAAAATTAAGGAAATAAATGAACCTACCTAAACAGTCCAGTGATTGTACATGCATTTTTAATTTACATTTTATCAGATGTGATTTATGTAATTACTGTAAACTTCATAAAGGCCAGCAGCTTAGAGACGAGCGGTTCCAGAACCTCCATGATCGTCGTGTTGATCTGTTCTCGGTTGTGCTGGTCGTTGCTCGCAATCTAAAGACATATTTAAGAGGGGTGAAGAAAACTAACCTGTGAAAATTGTTGTTTCTTTTTTCTTTAATATTAAGTTATGTGGTCAATTTTCTTTGTTTTTATATTGATAGAAAACTTTTTTATAATTCATAATATGTACATGTAGGCCTGACCTGTGGTAATGCTCGGGAACAGCATCTCCATGTGTAAAGCATGGCGGCATAATCCTGTGCCTCTTCAATCAGCTTGTTCTGTGTAGAAAAAAAGAATGTTTTTCACTGTGACAGCATATTTTTAAAAACGGTTGTCCGCGTGACAATATGGTTAGATCCTTCGGATAAGACCGTATAAAACAAGGTCCAGTGTTGCAGTAGGTGCTGGCACAAAAAAGTCCCGTCTCTGCCGAGTTTAGGTCTCAGTATGCAGCCCTCCGCCAGAAAATGATACCGTCTCGATATACATGTAATTGGGAAAATCTCGAAAAGGGACTTTAACAAAACAGATACATGAAATATATGGAGATAGCGAACAAGATGTCAATGGTAATCTGACAACAAAGTTTTATGATAAACGTGGTCTTTACATTCGTCAACTTCTCTTATGCAGCAATACACTCTTTTCACCTGCATCCGGGATTATATTTCTAGTTTCATACGATACGATACACAAGAGCCTGTTAGCGATACGAATGAAAAATTTATAAATCGAGGTAAGTTATTTGACAAACAAGTTGATGAAACGAGAATATCAACAATCTTGTTTAAAGCCATCACTTCGAAAGTTCAATGGTTAATACAATAACCTTGTCAGCAAATACAATCTGCCATTAGGTCAAATGCTGACTGATTTTTTCCTAATTGTTAAGACATTTTTTCACACACAGAACTGTCGACGTCGACGGAATTTTCCGTAATTTCACGATCATGACAAAGAGCATGTGGTGGGTGTGACCGGTCGATAAGGAATGCTTAGCTACTGATCCAATCTCTTATGTTTTAAAGACGTACAACACACTGGGGGAGATAACTCTTGCGATTTCAATTGAACGTTTGACGTGACGTCAAGTAACGTCAAAAATAAAGCGTAATAAACCGAGGTCCCGTGTCACAGCAGGTGTGGCACGATAAAGATCCCTCCCTGCTCAAAGGCCCTGAGTGCCGAGCATAGGCCTAAATTTGCAGCCCTTCACCGGCAATGGTGACGTCTCCATATCAGTGAAATATTCTGGAGAGGGACGTTAAACAGTATACAATCAATCAATCAATCAAAACGACGATTAAAACGATCCCGATGTATATCAATCATGAAAGAAAATTGGGATATGGGGCTTGGCTGTGATTGTGCGTACCATACTCAATAAGTATTTTTTTAATTAACTCGATTTAACTCCGTAAAAAGCAAGACATAAAATACCATCCCCTAATGTTTATTTCATTGCATTTCATATATAATAAATTGTATTTTTGATCAAAGCGCAGCATTTTTTTTTTAATCTGAAAATTTTATTTTACATTGCCAAAATTCTCATTATGTACAATTGGCTATATAACATTCCGATTAATGGTCTTCATTACAATTTGTGCATACACGATATAGATATTGTTTTTCTTCTTTAATTAAATAAAACAACAATAAATAAAACAATAAACTTTTTACAATGTAAAATCGATGTTGTTCTCAGACCCTTACTGATCAAAGAGGAACAACTCTGAAAATGTAGGCGATGTTTATTTTCCTCCCTTTATTCACGGTTTTCCAAAGAATCAGACCTGATAAATCCGAGAATTGAATAATATAGACCTCATATACACAATGTAAGTATAGAATTGAAAAGAATTGTTCACTTGCACTGAATTATCTGCATTTATGAATATCCTGTTGCAGCAAATCGTAACTTTGACTTTCTGTCAACAATGTCGGTTCGCATTTCCTCGAATCAAAACTAAACGTAGCCTATAAGATTTTTAAAAAATATCAGTGTGGGATTTGATATAAATTGAAATAGATGAAGAGTTTAATGTTTGATATTTTGAAGTTAATGTGGACAAATACGGAATTTTCATTTTAACTTTAGAAGCGACGACATTGAAAGAAATGCGTACAATATCATGAGGGGTGTATGTACATCTAATGCAAATGTCGATGTATCCCCACGGCCACACTGTCTCGTTTGAAATAATGACATGAAAGAAACTACAATTATTCCATTTATATCGCAGGAGAGTTGAACATACACCATTTTTATAATGAATAAAATTAAAGAAATAAAATAAAAAATCAACATATTCAAGTTCAACAGAACTTGAATTCGTATTCAGATTTCATGTGATATGGAATGCATAACGCATACGTATATGGACTAAACACTAAAATCTTTCAGTAATTTTTTCCTGATACACTGTACATATAAAAAGAGTAGTAAATATTTATTCTTCATTCATGAATTTAAAAACTAATACATACCTCCGGGATTCTTGACGACATACTATAGTATATTTGCACTGTAAACGACGTTTCGTCAAACGCTAATGGTCTGCGATGCAAAAAAGGAAGGGGTGGGGGTGATAGGGGTATTAAAAAATTGCCTAAAAATCTACATTTAAATTCGCTTTAAATGAGAACTTTTAAATTTGTAAGTTAATATATTTTTGAAGCAAAAGCAATATTCCAATTTGATTTTTTTAAATGTTTATTTGTAGATTCATATAACAAAGTGATCGACCCCCGTCTGAAAGACGCGCGGGAACGTGATTTATTGAGAAAGGAGGAGGGGTTAATTTTCCGCTATTAAATCAAAACTGGTCGTACAAAAATTGTACAAAAAATTATGAAGATTATTTTTACTTCCAGCTACCTAAAGAAAGTTTTTTTACCAAAATTAAACGACACGTTTTTTCACAAAAAAATTTTGAATTTGAAAAATACGCAATTTTCAAGGCTTAGAAAATTCATAATTTTTCAGTTTAAGGTCTTTAAAAATTGTTTTGATGATATGTATATCAAAAAGATGACTATGTTTTTGTGTTAAATGGTCAAAGGAATAAGCCAATGAAATTTGACATTTATATCTAACCTGGTTTTATTGAAAATCAATGTTTAAATAGTTCATTGATTAAAAAATTTCTCTCCTTGTAAACAACTAAAGGGGGGTAACTTTCGGAAGTTCCTGTCCAAAAACCACTCGAACGATTTTGTCCAAAATATGCATACATGCAGTAGATATAGTCATGTACTAAATATACAAAAATAACGAAAATTAAACGACAGGAATTTTTTGGGGTAGATGTGTTGTGCATCCTTAAGTGCCCGTGTTTGCTCTGCTACAATTTTCTATTGGTTAATGGACTTTTGAACAAAAAAACTGTTATTTCCATTTATATTTAATTCAAACTTAAATGTCTATTCAAATTATACACAGACATTTATATGATGAGATTTAGCTTGGCCGAGACTTGGTCATACTTCGATATCTAGATTTTTCTCGTTGGTGAGAGTTTATTTCTTTGAGATTTACCATAAAATATAGCATATTATTAAAAACTGAAATTGAAATGAAACATGTGGATAAAACGAAGAGTATTCAAGATCAAAAGTCCATAAACAATACAAAATAGGAGCAGAGCAAACACGGACCTCCAAAACATCAGAGGTGGGATCAGGTGCCATGAAGGAGTAAATATCCCCTGTCGACCGGTCACACCCGCCGCGTGCTACTTGTCATGATCGGGAAATAACGAAAAATAAACGTCAATCCATTGTATAAATAATGGACGAACAATTCGTATGAAAAACGTCAGTCTGCATTTGACTCAATGATAAATTGTATTTGCTGACAAGGTTATTGTATCGACCATAGAACTTACGAAATGATTACTTTAAACGAGAATGCTGAAATTCTTGTTTCATCTGTTTGTTTGTCAATAATTTACCTCGTTTTAGAAAGGGTTCATACGTAGAACATGCTCTTGGGTATCGAATCAACTGAGATATATAAACTCCGTTATGAAGGTATATTGCTGCATAAGTAAGGGAAGTTGACTATAGAAAAGTTAAAGTCATCACGTTTATCATAGAGCTTGGTTGTAAGATTACTATCAATGTCTTTTTCAAGTAAAATATCCAAATACAAAACAGATGTGTCAGACTCTGTGGTGTCTTTTATCTCAAGTTCACCAGGATATACTAGTATCGTATCGACATAAGGATGGAAATCGTCATTGTTAATTGACAATACATCGTCGATATATCTATAAATGTCGAGTTGAAAGTCACAGCAAGTGTTTTTTTTCTTTTCACGAATAAGAGTTTGCACAAATTCTGCTTCATACGAGTATAAAAGTAGGTCTGCTAATAACGGGGTGCAATTGGTACCCATGGGATTTCAAATAGATTGTTTGAAGACATGGTCTCCAAAAACAACATAGATATTGTCAATCAGAAACCCAAGCATCTTTTAATGTCAACTTCAGAGAACTCGTGTGTACAATCAGAATGTTTTTAACAATATAATTTTGCGAATGACCAATCACAAGGTAAGTAAATTTACGAGTTCCATTTTTAATGAAAAAGCAGCTGTTAATGATATAAAAAAATGATATAAAAAAAATTATCGTGAGGAATGGTTGTTTTTAAAGTTGAAAAGTCGTATGTTTTTCAGCTTTTCATTTTGGTGAGGAAGATGAATAAAACGGAAGAAAGATTAACCAAAGTATAGAAGAACAAACTCAATGTCCCTATAAAACTAAATTCTTCAGACAGGAGTTGAAACATGATTATTCGAATTCAATGAACTAGAATGCAGTACTGAAAAAATTCCATGCCGTATTTGTTAAAGCAGGAAAGAAGACTTTAGGATTGAAAAGGATAAAGAAGGAATATAGGATATCATCAAAGACGTCTGTGTTTGTATAAGAAATCAGGCACAGCAAAACAAACGGTACATGCACTGACTTACCGCAAAGTGGGACAGATTGAAAGACCAGCTAAAATTCACATTTTTAAACGAGATAAAAAGTAAAGAAGCAGAGAAGACTACCTGGTACGCTTTTGTCTCATCTTAAAGTTTTTGAGTGGAGAAACAAACGGTGGTTAAATAAGAGCTTACCGCCAGTATTTATCAAGCATATATCTATGAACAGAAGCTAAAATAAATGATTTTTAAGCATAGCATATGGATATCAACATTGACAGACAGGAATAATTAAAACAAGCCACCAAGAAATAAAAAGGACGAGTTGACTGACAAATAACCGAAAAAGGATTTTGTCGTTGTCAGCTACCAGCGATATATATTCTCAGCAAAGTAGACTTAAACTGAATGTCTTCGAATTCAGTGGTACACCCATACATAAGCTAGATTCAGAAAAGATATTTCATGGAAGCTTTTTCTTAGGATAATGTAATGAATGTTACATTATGCCTTGTATGTCACCTTCATCGTCGAATTGTCAGTAAGGTACCTGACAATAATCTAACTTATTTTACTTTTAGTAAATTAATTACACACTGTGGTACACTGAACAAGCTCACTTCCTTTAGACAAATGCCTTACAATCAAGGACTTCCAAACAAAGATGAATTGTCAACTGCGATCTTTTCTTTCTGCATACGCTTGCCTTTGGAAATCAGAAGTCAGACCAGTAAAAGAATATATCATAGATAATGCAATGACATCGTATAACTAGCACAGCAACCAAATGATATTCAAAGAAAAACATGCAGTGATCTAGCTATTCCAATAAGACAAAAACATTAAATACCAAGGAAACAGAGAAATCAGCAGCAACAGAAATAGGATACAATATCGTTCATCCGGGAGGCAAGATTATAGACTAAGAAGATTCAGTACCATGCACATGGATGTTAACAATAGAATTACAGAGATGTGCTACATTTGCAAAACTTGCAGAATATCTGGATATTACAAAGAATCAAGATCCAAAAAGAGAAGATTTTTCAAGACAATCCATGTTAAGTTCTAGTTCGTCCTGTTAAGTTCTCGCGTCCTGGGTCTTAAAAAAGGATCTTCACATAAAAAGTATTGTTCTCGCGTCCTGGGTCTTAAAAAAGGATCTTCACATAAAAAGTATTTAAAGTAGACACCTTCCAGACAAGATGCCTCCACAGAATCAAGATATTGTAACCAAAATTTAATAGAATAAAAAAAATCTCCAGTAGCCCTGAAATAATCTCCACCAAGACAGAAGGAGGAGACTGAATGGACATAACAAAGATCAGTAGAAAAGGACATAAAAGACACGAGATGGACTTGGAGACATGGTTAAGCAAGATTACTGACAGACTGAAATGTCGGTACGAAGTGGACCTCGTGAGTATAAAATATTTCCTTTTATTCATATATTATGACATTTACTTTCCTTGAATAAAAATGAAACTTGCTTCTTTAAAAGAGTTCATATAAGGAAATACAAAAATGTCAACAATTGACAGAAGCTTATCTATTTCTTAAAGAACTTCCTGTATAAACAACAACTTATATACTGAATACCAATAATAATGCTCATATATGCTGTCATTTTTATATTTTCATGTTTGTTTTGTGAAGGTAAACTAAAACTTTAT
This sequence comes from Saccostrea glomerata, assembly GCA_003671525.1. Lineage (NCBI taxonomy): Eukaryota > Metazoa > Mollusca > Bivalvia > Ostreida > Ostreidae > Saccostrea > Saccostrea glomerata. The sequence continues at coordinate 902,462 of PRKT01000053.1, forward strand.
TTAGAGCTTCTCTCTCTCCTTGTTGAAAATTTATATAAAAAATCGAAACAGGTTTCGTTATTGCTTTTTCTAGAAGGGAGAACAACTTTTGCATTTGTTGCATGTCGATCTTGTGCCCGGGATATATAATTGTATTACGTTCGACTGAGTACATCCTAGCAAAGGTTTAGAGTTATATCCCAATGATTTGGAACATAGTTACGAGGATACAAAATAGCTATGAAGTAATGAAAATTAATAAAATAGATCATTCTGATTTATTTTCCTAACGTTCCTTTGAGAATATTTCACCCATTCTGAGACGCTATCAATACCAACTAAGCATTGTTTCAAACATTTCCATAGTAGTATACCATGTCCTTAAATTTTGTCACATAAACGTCGACTCGAATTCTTCCGTGATACAAAACTTATATTGTACTCATAAAATGTCCGTTTTAAACCGTGTCCAAGCTGCAAATCTCAGTATGATATAGCTTTGTTATGGACGTTATTAAAACAATTTTAAAACAAGATGTTCTTGTGATACACAGAAGACTCGTATGTCAGCACATGGTGAAGGTTTTAAGGCAATTCTCGAATTCAAGTCAAACTGCAAGATCAAGAGATCAAAACGTGAAGTACTGTCTCAATAAATATAACTATGCCAAACATTAATCATTCAAAACTTACGGCCAAGATTAAAGTTTTATGTCCCCATAATCAGAAATTCGGGGATACGTGTATAGTTTTTGCTACTAGTATGTCCATTTTTCTATCCGTTTGTTTGTACGCAATTTAATCATCTTTGTCCATACTTTTGATTCCTTAGAGCTGTGGCTTTCATATTTCACATGTGTATTCCTTGTGACAATACCTTCTCTTGGGTACAATTATATTTGACTTTTTGGCCTTGGAGTTTGACCCACTTTTGCAAAAATTTACAGAACTTAAACCTTGCCCATAACCTTTGAACAGTTGGTTCTTTGGCTTTCATATTTCACATGCGTAATCATCGTGACAGGACCTTTCCATGGTTGTAAATATTTTTTTACCTTTTGACCTTGACCTTAGAGTTTGACCAATTTAAAAAAAAAACTTAAACTTGGCCACAATTTTTGAAAACTAATATTAGGTCTTTCAATTTTTACAGGAATATACCTTGTGACATGACCTTCCTCTGGATGCTAACAGTTTGACCTTTTTACCTTGGAGTTTGATCCACTTCCACGAAACTTTAACTTTAGCCATAAGATGCTATACAAGGGTATTAGTGTTTAAAAAAACACATCCTGTTAAGAAATTCCATGATCAAAATTAATGGTAGTTGGTACCCATAGGAAGGCCTTATCATAGGAAATATACGTGTGAGATAAAAAAAGCCCATAGCACTTATGGTCAAAGTTAAAAGTTTTAAAAGAGGGTCAAACTCCAAGGTCAAAATATTTGGTACAGTATCCAGAGTAAGGCCTTGTTACAAGGAATACACCTATGAAAATGGAAAGCCCTAATTGTTCAAAAAAGATATGATCAGGGTTAAAGTTTTACAAAGTGGGTCAAACTCTAAGGTCAAGGTGTAAAATACTAGTACTAGTATTTAAACCCATGGAAAGGTCTTGTCTTGATGAATTCGCATGTGAAGAATAAAAGCCATAGCACCAACTACTCAAAATTTATAGCCAGCGTTTAAAGTTGATAATTTTTTTTGCAACAGTAGGTCGAACTCAAGATCAAGAGGTCAGTATGTAGATACTCAAAGAAAGGTCTTGTCACGGGGAATAGACATGTGAAATATGAAAATCATAGTACCACCAAAAGTTATGGGCCAGGTTAAAGTTTCGCAGGCATATAGACGGGCAGACAGGGCAAAAACTATGTTTATACCCCCGATTTTAATATAACATTGCTTATTTGCAATGAAAAATTCTACGTATTAAGTATTGGAGAAGGAGAAGTGTTGGATTGGTTTTGCTTATGACCAACAATAAGCTATGAAAATGTTGGACTTTGGGGGAAAATCTCTTGTAGCATTACGTACCATATCAGCATGGACCGTTGCCTCTTCAATGTACCTAGCTACCCCCGTGACGTAAGCATTCCTGTCCTCAAAGTTTGTGTCAAAGTTCACCTGGTACTGAATGGAGAGCGACATACCCTCAATGCTGGGAGGATCCCCATGATGGAGAAGACCATGAAGAGCACCAACTTTCCCGAGGGCCTCCGAAAGCTCCACCCTCTCCACGGCGGGAACCGACTCTGTCTAAAGCATAAGAATCAGGAAGTCACTTGTAGCTTTACTTGAACCTCTCAGATTTCCCCTTGCTTTAGATAATGAGTTCTCATTATGTTTATTTTCTATAAGTAGTTTATTTTGATTGTTTTGTCAAGGGCCCAGTACTTTGTACCGAAAAATTTTATATCTGCTTCGCAGCTACATCTGCAACTTTCGAAAAATGGCTAAATACTCAATGCAATCCCAAAGACCATTATTAAAATAATATATCATGGATACCTGCCTACATCTGTTATCATAAAAGAGGAAGTTTGTCTTTGTACAAATTATAAATTTAAATCTTAGGTTTTATTTCTGTTTTATTCAATGTAATGTACAATGTATACCAAAGAAAACTATACTAAAAAGTTTCCCACAGGTTCAAGAATAATCTGTCATTTTCGCTCAGGTAGATTAAAAAATAAACACACGTGTTAAAAGACCATAGAGGAAGAAGTTTGACAAGTATTAAAAAAAATACAATAAGGCGGAGCTCTCCTGTGTTTGGTCATTAGGCTATATAATTATTATCAGTTTATCTTTCAATACTAATTAGTAATTACGAAACTTAAAAAAAATGGAATGAGAATCATGCAAGTGTCAACTTACCATAGTCGGTGCTGTATCTGCTTTATGTATGATCGTATCTACGTCCTATAACTTTGAGGAAGTCGCTATAAGCCTATTACTTATATCGCAGCTTCAGTCGAGCGTGACGGGAACTCGATCCGATAGATCACCCCGCCCTCCCCGGGAAAATATTCACCTGATCCAGTAAACCTGACCAACCATGTCGTGTTCCGGGTAGTATTAAATGTTCACCTGTTTATTCTATTATTAACATTATGTAGATAAGTTTTCTACTTGAATGCTGTTGACCTTGACGAGACCCTGATGACAAACTGTGTATTACCTGGCTTACCTTATCAAGGGTTATTTTTTAAACTAAAAAAAACATGCCTTTGATGTTCACGTGAAACTGAAGTCCCTCTTTCCATAATTGAATTCGAGCATTGACTATTATAGGACAGTTGCTAAATTAATTTCCTGTATGAGGAGGAACCTATTATTTTAAAATACATTAAATAGAAAACGAATTTGCTTACTACAACAGCTTTATCATTCATAGGTGATGCAGTGACACTTCAAATCCAGACAGTGCTACAAAAACTACCTCGCTATTCTGGGAACAAAAGCCTTCACCACATTCTGTCAGTATATACTTGATGTTTACCACTACTTAAATCCTTTATAAATCATTAAGTGGTTCCTTGGATAACTTGACATTAGTTTCCTTCACTTTATAAATTGTTTTTTTTTCTCTATAATGTTATGTGATGGGAAACATTAGAATTTGGGGAGATAATATTTACAAGGAAGTGGGTTCCTGCGACAAAGTTTGAGGGGAAAATTAGTTCTAGACATACTAGACTCTCCTCGTTTGAATAATAACACGGACAACTTTAAATCGTGTGACAAATTGGTAAGATTAGCTGTTTTGTGAACCCGTTCGTTATTCAGAATTTGTAGCCAGGTAAGATGCATGGTATAAATTTCCCAATCCGAATTGGGTTTTTCCCTGAAGTGCCTCTAAAACATGATTCTAAAATGTTCAATACATTGTATCTCGAACCCATTTACACAGAGGAGTACACTATTGAAATATTAAATTCACACAAAAGTGGAAAATTATGATTTTATTATGCATAATAATTACAAATGGTATGAATATACCGGTATGCTAGTTTGTATAAAATCTATACAAGTTTACACGGCATGCAATACACAGAGCGTATATCACTGTAAAATTACTTGTCAAACATTTGAATAATTCCAATTAGCACTGGTATACTGTTTGAAGACAAACGCGATAAAATGTTTCACTTTTGTAGAAGAGGAAGACAACATGTTGATTTTTTCTCCGCTGCCTTCTTCCTGATTCCTTTAATTTTCTGAGATTCCAAAAAAGACAAATGTAAGAATCGTATAATTTTTTTATTGCTGCAACGAACACAGCAATAACACTTAGGTCAGTATTATATGGTTGTTGCTAATGATTGGTGTATCGGTGGCTGGAAACAGCGCACGTGTTCGACGGGAATACTTTCAGAGTCACTGGTCTTTAAGTATTTGTTCAATACCGCAAAAATTTGATTGTTTAAAATCTGGAACTTTCTTATGCGATCCACCATCTTTTTCAATTGCTGAAAACATAGAGATAAATGTAACTGTAGTATTTACACACAGAGATATCCTGTATTCTACAGATTGTTATTGTTTTACACCAAGCCATCAATATTTCAGCCATATTCAGTTGTTAGTTTTGCATAAACGTCTTTTTTACCCTTTCCGCCGCCCATAGTTTTAACCTTCGAAAAGAAAATACCTGATTAAAAATATTCAACGATTGTCGAAAATCGAGTAGCAAATGCTTGATGTTATGGTCTGTGTAATTTTAACTACATGCTTGTGATTTTTGTTAGAAATATGGCCCATGTGTGTTAAAATTTTATCATGTGTCTAAAATTATTCGAAATTTGCTGGATGACCATGCTTTTTGCGGTACTAAATCCGTCTTTATTCTAATTCATTACCGATTATAATCAAGTTCTGTTCTTACTAAAACATTGTTCTGGTCCTATCTAATTTATTTGGAGATAATTTTTCACCAAACTGCTTTTTAAGTAGCTAATCCAATTTTTTTTCTATCATAGATTTTAATGAAATTGTACGTGCATTTTTCAGAATACATGCAATTCAGTGCCAAAAATTTTTCAACACCAAAAGTCACGAACCATATCATGTTAACTTTAGTCACTAGAGTATTTTGTTTTCCATGAAAACATAATCAAATGGGGGGAAAAGGTGTGCTACAGAAAGCTAATCACCTTTAATCTAAAAATGTTTGGAGTGCTTTAGTGATCCAGATCATGTTTATTTTCGTTTTACAGACCCAGGAAGAGGTATGTGACTTGAAACATGCGGCTCCATTTCAGAACATCATTCCGAAGCCCTTCATACCAATCAAAGGTAAGATTAAAATAAATTTTATCGGAATCTGTCAGTGCAATCTATTATGGAGAATTATACAGTTATGTGAATACAGTTGAATTTGGAGGCTTTTGATGCCCAAAAATGAGAAAACCCTTTTCCAACGGGAATACTTAAATTATATCCAATAGAGGGCGATAACCGGAAGGAGAAAGAACAGGAACTGAAGAACATGATGAAGAGGCTGGAGGCTAAATACGCCGCCTTACAGGTGGTACCGGTCATCAGCAAACTGGGGACACCGCAGGTAAGCAGAGACCAGGTGTACAAGGTGTTTAGTTTTCTTTGCTCCCATTTTTATCTTTACGTCATTTACTAGTACAATGTACATGTACTTTTCATTTTGGCTTTGAACAGCAAGCAGACATAGCAGCGGAAGGTGACCTACTCACCAGAGAGAGGCTGTGCTGCGGTTTGTCCATGTTTGAGATTGTATTGACGAGAATTAAGACGTTTATGGAGGACCAGATTTGGCACGGCCAGCAGCCGGCTAATGGCGTCATGAACATTGACGAATGTACAGAGTTCCACCGACTCTGGAGCGCCATACAGTTCGTGTACTGTATGCCAGTCAGGGAAAACGAGTACTCGGTCGAGTAAGTGGGTATTATATTTATAAATTGTCAGTATCATGTGCTGAAAAAAAATCTGATATATGATTTGAATGCTGTTGATTTATTACAGAGAGCTTTACGGGGAGGGACTGAACTGGGCCGGATGTGCCCTGATTGTCCTGTTGTCACAGCAACGGAGGTTTGAAGCACTAGATTTCTGCTATCACGTTCTTAAGGTCAACCGTGTAGACATGAAGGACGAAAACGTCAAAGGCATTGTAAGTATCTTAACCTATTGTTTACCCCGAAATATGGCTGAAATATTGATGGCTTGGTGTAAAACAATAACAATCTGTAGAATACAGGATATCTCTGTGCAATCATACCTTTGCAATGCTCCGGAATTCTGATGGTCGCTGTTTTGTACAGAGACCATAAGAAATTTCACAGCGTAACAAAGATCCGCTTTTAATTCAAAAATGAAAATTCTTACAAAACACTCATAATGAGATATACTGCCAACAATAGGGGAAAAAACAAAATTCTTACAATGGAATTGTAAAAATTAAATACATATTTTAACTTACCGGTAAAACCCTAGACGTCATATTCATAGAATAGATAATTAAATACATATACTAGTAAAAGATTATTTTAACTGAATAAAAATCAACTGCTTATATTCCCATTCGACGTCCAGTAACTTCCAAAATAGTAAAGAAAATTATGTTATTTAAAAAACATAAAATTTATATATATTGTTTTAAATTTTGCCGAGTTTGACACTGTCTTTAGTAGATGTAATGTCTATTGTATCGTAGGGAACAATTTCAAAAGAAAACTTAAACATCCTAATGTCGCTTTCATTCAATAAGGTCTCAAATGTACCAAAGGAAATGTCTCAATAAAACATATTTCTAATAAAGATCGAATTAAAGTGGCCTATTATGGAATTGGATTTATTTACATGTATTTTATCTTTTGAAAATATTCCATTGAAAATTGTTCTTTTATTTTCGTGATATCATTTTTAGGCATATGATAAAATAGTGATATATTAATTTTCTGTTTTGGCGAACGTCTTACATTGAAAGATTTGGACAGAAAAAAACTAATGTGATCAAGAATACTTCAAATAAGTGCTATTGAGAATGATGATAATTTGTGTCCATATTTCTTCATTATTCTGGTTAAATAGACTTATGGAAACAGTCTAATACTTGAATATGTTTGTCTTCCTTTTTCTTTATTCAAATGAAAATTAGTATTAAGATTCTGTATTTTCTATAGGTAATTAAAATGGGTGACTGCAGCTTTAACTCCACGGAAGTGAATTTCCCAGAAGCCACGTCTGATCTGGAAAGCGTCACAAAATGGCTACGATTCTGTAAGGCCGCTTACGTAGACAAATGTGACATGTACCACCTCCATCCGCGTCTCTCTAACCTTTCCTTCTTCTTCAGCGAGGCGACGGAGGAGGACTGCCTGAACACCAAACAGCTAACGGCCTACTGCATCTCCATGATCCTAAGTGTTCTGATCATCCTCGCAAACAGCGTCATCCTCGCTGCCTTTGTGTACGGCCGAAATCGTCTGCTGAAGAGCTCCAATATCCCCATCATCAGTCTAGCACTCTCAGACCTCCTGACAGGGATTACCTTTCTTTATACGTCTACATGGAATCTCATCATTCTGGATGCTGGCTATGACTTTGATTTGATGAAGATTCAATACTATGCAAGCATGCGTGCCAACTACTACCTGTGCTTAACTCTAGATGGACCTGGTTTTGTTTTCGCTTGCATGATGTCCTCTGTTTTAAGTCTGGCCGTCATTGCATCTGATCGCTATCTGGCGATTTTCCATTCTTATCGCTATCACTTCTGGATCACTACCCCAAGAATGGTGGTAGCAGTCATAATTATCTGGTTAATTTCTTTAATAGTCAGTGTTCTTCCTTTGATGGGTTGGAACAATTGGAGTGGAACATGCCAGTTGACTGACGTTATGGATTATGACTATCTCGTGCTGTGGAGCTCTATTTGCTTCATTTGTGGATTCCTCATTCTTTTCATATATCTGAGGATATTTATAGTTGCTAGGAAGCACAGTCGTCAGATTCAGGCACAGGTGTCTTCTACAACTAACACCAGTGAAACCGTTCCACCAGAACCAAGGGTTAGCAAAGATTTCACAACTATGAAGCCTAGAAACAATACCTCTAGTTCTCTTACAAGTTCCAAATCCACTGTAGACTATCTGGAAGACAGTGGTTGTCATGATGTCACAGAGATGCATAATATGTCCACACAAGAATCAAACACTATTGAGCTACAGAACAAAAAGAAATCATTGGAGGAGAATATTGATGAGAAAGAAGATGCAGGCAATAAAAGTGCTGCAGCAAGGGCAGAAAATGTGGATCCAGGCACAAGCCAGGAAGACAGTAAAAATAAAGACAAAGATGTCAACCAGCCTGGTGAATCAGACAGCAAGACAAAGGGGACAAAACAAGGGAAGAAGAGATCAAGTGATGCAACAGTGGTCTTCATGGCAGAGAACAAAAACTCATCAAAATCGTCCAAGAAGCAAACCGACAAAAAAGGATTTCAGAAACCGACCATGAAGGCTGTACGGACAACAGCCATGATCCTGGGGGCTTTCTACTTATGCTGGACCCCTCTGTTGGTGTACCTCCTACTGAAGGTTCAGGACCAGTTCCACAACCTCACCCTGTATTATCTGTTTGTTGTGACACAGCTTAACTCTCTGTTTAACCCCATCGTGTACGGATTCAGACAGATGGATATAAAGAATACACTCCACAGGATGAGAACATGTCAAAAGGCCTACTAACTCTGAGAACTTTAATGATATGAACATGTTATCTAAACAAACACAAATTTGCTAGAATTTTGGCATTGCATGATGCATTTCTAGAATTTTGGCATTTCATGATGCACCCCGGCAAGAAATTGATTTTTTATGGCCTTATTGACCTACAAATAAAGTGTCATTAACCAAGAATTAATACTGTCGCCTTTTTATAAAACAGTTACACCATCTCACTTATACCAGGATATACATATATTTATCAAACTATTATAAAATTTACATTGAAAACTTCCAGTTTCCGGATCTTACGGTATCGTGTTCAGTTTTAAAAATACCACAGCCTTAGCGCCATCTATCGGGCAATTGCTACTTCCGCAAACAATGATGGGCAGGGTACATAGGAAATGTAGACCAACTTTTAATGATTAATTAAGCAAGAAAATATTTTGATAATTTTCAAAATGGTAAGAATAGTTTGTACAACATGTTGTCATTATTTATCATCTTGTTTTCATAATTAGTATTCCCTTGGCATACAAGTTTGTTGATTATTGCTGAATTGTCTATCAGATCCTATTTGATATCCCGATATAAAAGGGAGAACAGGGGCGGATTTTTCAGATTAAATTTAATCATTTAAAGAAAATGGCAAAGACAGTAAAAAAATAATCACAACTTTTCTTTCTTTCTTAGTTTTAATTTTCATCATCAAGAGTGGATGGAGATTGAAAATATGAGTGTGTCTATAGCTTCTAAAGTTCTATTTTCACTTTCTGGTTATGTAGAACAGTTTCATTACAATAACCATTTAAAAGAATGTTTTTATTTAATAAGAAGTTATCAATAGGTATCGACTGCAAAATTTAACTTTATGATGCTCTAAGAGAAAGATTTACGTTACCTTTCCGTTGTGTATAATTGGATATCCTTGTACTATTTAGCCTAAAACTTATTTATTCTGTATTGTTTCTCTAGGTTTAAAAACACATAAATGAAAATCATATTTTTTGAAAGCTCATAAAAAAATGATTTATTTTATTTAGCAGAAGTGCTTAGTCTTGTTAATGTTTATATCTCTAAATATATTGAAGAAATCTAAAAATATCTTTTGTAGGGTGATCATATGGTGGGTGAGAAGATCACTCTGACAGATGCGCTTCAGAATGTTGATGTTCTGGATGAATTACCACTCCCCGACCAACAGCCATGCATCGAGGGAATGTCCCTCTCCATTCAGTACCAGGCGAATTTTGATACCAATTTCGAAGACAGAAGTGCATATGTAACAGGAGTTGCCAAATACATAGAAGAAGCTACCGTCCATGCTGACCTTGTATGTTAAAACTTTAAATGCATGATCTAAGGTCACATGTATGTACATGTACATATATTTTACAATATTTGTTAACCATGCTAACAACCACTGATAATTTTTAATGATACAAATGTACTTTTAATTTAAAATTAATTGGCCATCAGGTGTTCTTTGACAAAATATCAGCATACATTACCAGATAATTTTAACAAATATCAAATAATGAAAATCTTTTGTGTAAAAAAAATTAACAAAATAATAGACTTTAGCTGGTTTTTCTTTAAAATTTATTCACAGTTTGCACAGCATCATCAGCCTTGATGACATCATAAAATTCATATAAAGTTTTTTCACTTATTAGAATCCTTAAATTATAGTTAATTCCAGGCCATGTGCATGATTTGTTGTGATGCACATTTGATATATAGTTGAGAGATGTGCAACAATTGAATTTAATTAGAGAATATTTAACTGTCTTGAATTATATCTTTGTAGAACAAGTTGTTAGAGGAAGGACAGGAGTATGCTGCCATGTTGTATACCTGGAGATGTTGTTCTAGAGCTTTACCACAGGTAAGTGCACCGTGAACAGATATTTATACCTCAGTTTCTTAATTCAGAATTCAATAATAGCCTTATATTTGTAATCATATTTCTGAATCTCTTTTGACATGAATTCAAAATTGTACAAGAACAAATATTACATTCAATGTTTTCCCAACATGAATTCTCTTTCAAGAGGAAAGAAATAACTTCTATTTTTCTACTTTTTAGAAGATAAATGAAATTTTTATTTTAGTTTACCAATATAGATAGATGTTACATAAAAATATTATTAGATATATGATATATTTTAAATTTTTCCTGCTAGGTAAAAAGTAATGAACAACCTAACAGAGTAGAAATTTACAACAAGATCGTGGAGGTACTTGACCCCCAGGTCTCCAAGCTGATGGACCTCATGTATTTCACGGTGTGTATTTCAGTTAGAAATCCTCTAAAGCAGTATTATCTATGTCGTATAGTCCACACCTGTACATGTATAATGTAGGCATTCCAATACTAACCAATTAAAGGTACTTGGATATAGATTTGAAGTCAATATTTTCTCTATAATATTACGACTTATATATTTTGATAGCATTTCACACAGAAATTAATTAAAAATCCAGTTGACGAATGTTTACTTATATACGGGAGTGCTATTGTGTTTCCGTGCTTGACAAACCAAAAAGTCAAATACAGGCGTAGATTAAATATAAAAAAAAACATAAAAATATCACATTTATATATTCAAATGACAAGTGCAAGCGCTAAAATTAATTTGCGACAATGCATTCCCACTTGAATTTGTGCTAAAATATGTATGCGCCAAATTTTCTTGTTTTACAGTATATTGACAAAAATCTATAAATGTAATGGAATCATTTTAGTATCATCAGCCTCTAGGATCATGGTTAGTGTTTGGTCAATGATGAATGAACAAATAATTAAAAGAAACTCAGATTGGCTCTGATATGTATTGTAAAATTCTTTTAAATATTGGTTTGGCAAAAAGTATTTAATATGAAAGCAGGATTTGGTTACATTTTGAATACACAGAACTTAAGAATGTATAAAACTAACCAGAGCCTGTTCTACCAGCATACAGAACAGAATGGCATTTCCTACTTCTCGGAAACTCTGGAAGACTTCAGTTCTAAGATCAGGGTATTGGATTAACTCTGCCAACTGGGCTTGATAGTAACCCATTACACCTAGTGTCAAAACAATGCATCAACGGTTTATGAAATATAAGTGTTCATATTCATAGAAAAATAAATAATTCTGTTTTTACCAATAAAAGAACATTCAAATTTTTCCCAAAAAAATCTACAACATATAAAGAATGAGACAGTGTGTTTTTTTATCTTACCAGGAGAGCCGTAATCGTATCTCAGAAGGCGGCAGACTGGGGGCATCACTGTCATTAAGGTTTTTACATAGTCCATCAGAGTTCCTTTCAACTGTAGATTACAGAATTCTTATAATCAGCCGGGATATCAAGTCTGCCTCAATGTATTATAAGTGTTGTGATCCAAATATCTACCAATGCTTTCCTCTACCCAAATACCATTTACATGTACTTGTTAAACATATGACAGTAGATTTAAAAACAAATATATCTCTATTATGATAAAAAGAAATGAATGCAGGAATAATTTTGACATATCCTTTGCATTACCAGAGCCTGTACAATTTTCAGCAGTTCCTCTATAACGACTGCTATTCCCTGATATCCAATCAGACGACACATAGACCTGAAGTGTGGGACCCCCACAAATCCGTGGTAGAGTCCATATATTGCACTGAAAGATGTGGTGAGGGCCTGAAAAGTGGAAAAGTACAACTTTAATATTATGCCATTAACAAAATGCTCTGAAATCAGAGATGCATCATGATCCATCAACTGATAAAACACCGAGAAGATGAAAAATGCATCCAACACATTTTATGAAGACAATGTTGGTAACTTTTAAACACTTAGTGATATTAGAACCAGATAACTAGATTCCTTATTTAAGACGTGTCAAAATCTACAACTGTGCATACAAAATGTCCATGTAGAATGCAAAAATTAGTAGATAATCAAAATCCAGCATTTATCAGACCTAGACAGGAAAATTGTAATAAGAGTAATTTTTGTTTCAGATGCGAAAATCTCAGTTCTTACCTTTGTACCCCAAATGTAAGAGTAAGATGGATTAGGCTGCTTCTCTCTTTGACTAGCTGGAGCAAATGGCAAAACTGTCTTAACAAATCTACAATAACAAAAATTGAGTTACATGTAAATATAACATCTAAATCAAAGCTAAATGAGAAAGTAAACGCATGTTTTTAACAGAATAGAGATATTTGAGGTCAAATCATTCTTTTTGTTTTGCGACTGACAGATTTCTTCCGTCTATATTTGAATAAAAATTTGTGAAAAAGAACACGTATGCAGATATGTACCTAAGGAATAAAACATATTTAGAAAATGGTTTATTATTACATGAGTAGAAGCTTTATGTATAGACTGACCTGTTTGTGGCAGCATTGTAGCAATAGTTTGGTAGGAAATCATAATTGACCTCCCAGAACACATGGAGAGTGATTCTGCCGTAGGGGGCCGAGACATTGTGATTAGCTTCCCTCAGCATGGCATCAAAGTCATTCAAGGCGATGTACTTGTTCATCAGTTTATGGGCCAAGCGGTTACACTCTACCAGGCCCTCTAACTCCTATACACAGGAGATACAATTTATAATGCTGTTAATGCATTTTACATAATACAATGCGCATAAAAGTACAGCTGATTCAAGTAAAAGTCTGAAAGACAGGAATACTTACCACAATGCCTGTCAATTCTCCTCCCTCAAATCTAGAAATGGCTACATCCAGTGCTTTTTGTAATGAAGCATTTACTCTCTGACCAAGAAGGCGATTTAAATCTATTGAACGACCAAGAATCTGTAAAAAATGAATAAATATTAACAAGAGATAATTCATTCACAAAATAATTATAAACCCAATGCAGCAATAAATGCAAATAACTTAAAAACTTACACACCTGAACATGCCTCTGTTTAAGAAGAGTCTTGTATCTATTGGCAACAGGATAAACAATCTTTGTTCCAAAGCTAGCACACTCTGCTCGAAATCTCTTGTCAAGCATAATACTGTAATATAATTCATATGTTGAAGCATTTTTACTTTATATTCTGCAAAAATCCACAATAAAGAAAAATGTAGATAATTGTATGTTAAAAATGGACTTTAAGAAAATTCTCACAGATTTATACCCATGTACACAGTGTAAATTAATCCCACATAGAAAAACATACATCTACAGAATTTTTAATGCTAAAATGATACCAACCTGCCAGCTAAATGTTTGTAGTAGGCAAAGATTTGATCACTGAGTTTGTACACAAACTGATCAAAACAAAGGTTAACCTGTCAAGAAAAACCACAAATGAATAATTATCAAAAACTTTTTACAGAATATGGGCACATTTTAATTTAATAGGACAAATTGTGAAGATATGATGAATATTTCGATGAGAGAATATACTATGAAAAAAAAGAAAAGAAAATGTTCGTGTTAAAACAACACAAACCTCTGCCTCCACCTCATCATAGAGGAATTGTTTGTGGAACTTGGTCAGGGCATAGTGACCACTGTCATTGTACAGATCCAGAGGATACAAGATATATCTAAAAAGCAAAGATGTTCACGGTCATAAAACTTGTGAAACCAGAGAACAGTTAATGTTAAAGCATTGTTCAAGTGCCATTTAGTTTATTGAGTATTTGTATACAATAATAATACATTGTATCCTTTGGGTGATCTTGCAATAAAGCTATCAATTCTGTACATTGAAAGACTTACTCCATCATGGACGCATCTTTGGTCTCCAGAACATGGTCTGTGAGAATCCAAGGCATGGACATTTCAATTGGAAACTGAAATTAACAAGATGCAAACAATTAAGTACTTCAAGTTCAAATAATATATTTTATGTTTCATAAATCAATACAATAGTTCAATAAAGACCTCCATATGCTCCGAGAGTTCACAGACAGTCAATAAACACTCCTTGTTTTAGAAGCACAGTTAACATCAATAAGTCTAACTCCTTTGGAATTAAGAACAAGAGGCCCAGGGGCCATATCGCTCACCTGAGCAATTGGCTAGGAAAAAGCACATATCAGATCAGAACTGAAAGTTTACTGAGGGGGATGGGGGGGTGGGGGGTGGGGAGGGGGCTTGAATTTTAACCCCCCAGGGGGTCATGATTTGAACAAATTAGAATCTACACTACCTGAGGATGATTACCTATAAATATCACTAAGCATGGCTTTGAAGTACTTGAAAAAAAGATTTTAGAAGACTTTTCCTATATATTCCTATGTAAAACTTAAAAATTGCCATTTTGGCCCTACCCTACCCCTTGGGGTCATGATTTGAACAAACCTGAATCTACACTACCTGGGGATGATTCCACAGGAGTTTCATCTTTCCTGTCTCAATGGTCTTTGAGAAGAAGACTTTTCCTATATATTTCTATGTAAAACTTTAAAATTGCCATTTTGGCCCCACCCTACCCTGGGGGTCATGATTTGAACAAACTTGAATCTACACTACCTGAGGATGATTCCACGAGTTTCATCTCTCCTGGCCCAGTGATTCTTGGGAAGAAGATTTTAAAAGATTTTTCCTTAATATTCCTATGTTAAACTTTGATCGACCATTTTGGCCTCACCCTATCCCCAGGGGTCATGATTTGAACAAATTTGAATCTAAACTACCTGAGGATGCTTCCACATGAGTTTCATCTTTCCTGGCCCGGATGTTCTTGAGAAGAAGAATTTTAAAGATTTTTCCTATATATTCCTATGTAAAACTTTGATCAGCCATTTTGGCCCCACCCCCCAGGGGTCATGATTTGAACAAACTAGAATCTACACTACCTGAGGACACTTCCACAAAACTTTCATCTTTCCTGGCCCAGTGGTTCTTGAGAAAAAGATTTTTAAAGATTTTTCCTATATATTCCTATGTAAAACTTTGATCGGCCATTTTGGCCCCACCCTACCCCCGGGGGTTATGATTTGAACAAACTTGAATCTACACTACTTTATGATGCTTCCACATGAGTATCATCTTTCCTGGCCCAGTGGTTCTTGAGAAGAAGATTTTTAAAAAATGCCATTAATTTTTCTGTAATTTATAATTATCTCCCCTTGGAAAAGGGCGTGGCCCTTCATTGGAACAAACTTGAATCCCCTTTACCCAAGGATACTTTGTAGCAAGTTTGGCTGAAATTGGCCCAGAGGTTCTTGAGAAGAAGATGAAAATGTGAAAAGTTTACAACTACAACGAAGACAACGGACAAATTTTGATCAGAAAAGCTCACTTGAGCCTTTGGCTCAGGTGAGCTAAAAAAAGAGAACTCTGAGCATTAGCAATCACGAAGTTGAATCATGGACTAAAACAGTAGTAGCAAATAAAGAATTTATTCTTAATGTTGCCAGTGTTAGACAACAGTATCCTTTAGTAATTTTTTAAAGTTGTTCTTACTTGAATTCTTTTTCCCATTGTCATCTCCAGGAAGAATTCTCTGTACCAAAGCTGAGACAAATCACAACATCTGTGAAGAGAGTCTGAAAAAAATACAAAACATTGTCAATCAATTTAAATTTAACATTCAACTTTATTCTGAAATATTTTCTCTGAGTGATGAAAAGAACTCTGATCCTATTGGTAGGAAACAGACCATTAAAGTTAAGGAGGTAATTCCAGTAGAAGGACTCCTTGTGGAACTGATCAATAGCCATCAGATGTTGTCCGTCAATGTCCTTCCTCAAGGTCTTCTTCCCGCTGCCCCCACTCTTGTCTGCAATCAGGGACTCCAACATTGTACGTACCATGTACAGCTAAACAGGAATATAGAAACAGGTCAAAAATTCAGCAAGTACATACTAATCAGTTCTAAATTGCTGTAATTATAGCAGTACTGTCTGTATTTCAAGATTTTTTTGTTCACATTTCTGAATTTACTTGACTTCTGAATTACACCAAAGGAACTTAATTATTTGATAAGTGTCATACATGTATCATAATGGTTTCTTACATATACTGAACAATTTTTTTTCCATACAGAGTTATGACATCACAATGACTATTTTTGATTGCATGTAAATACCTGTGTGGTTGAGGGACCAACATTCCTACGTGGTACTTTGATTGTGAACCCTTCATCTGGATCTTTTTTACCCTTCATTGCCGGGTCATCGTGAGGTTCTACTCCTCTCATCCAATCAACACAGGTGTCTCGGACAGACAATATCAACCTGTACAACAAATGATTGAAATTTATGTACTAAATCCAACAAACTCAGCCAGCTATAAATTCACTTATTTCTAATTACAGTTTTGGCACATCAGTCAACAAATGACTAAGGCTATAAAGCATTTTCATCTCTTAACATTAATAGGTAAGAAAATATTTGTAAAGGCTGCTTACACAAAAAAATGTCAAAGCACACTACTTGAAGCTAGTTTTATCTTGTGCAGTTCCAGTAATACAGTAAACTCTTACACTTTGATGACATCATTTTTCTTCCTGATTGCCTTTCTCAGTGGATCCCTTAGTCCTAGTTGTACAAAATCCTGTAGAGCAGCGTAAATGTGTCTTCTGATAGCATCCAGAAACACTGACTCCATTCGCGCCATCAGGAGTTGTAGCCCTTTAATCATGGCAATCACTTCCACAATGGCGAACTTTTCATCACTGCTATAGTTATATCGGGTTGACTACAATATTAGAGTAAGAGCCATAAAATACACTGTTTCCCCTCTTTCAGTTCCATAATGACCTATCTCTTAACTATGACTTAAGTAAATTCTGTTTTTTCAACTTAACATTTAATTATCTCTATGGCAATAAGTTTCCTTATATGTTTTAATAATTTAAGTTTTCTTAATCAAAATCTAAAGGAGAGCAACTTGAGCAAAGCATGGAATTCAAATTCTTCATTATTCAATGCTTCACAAATTAATGATGCAGCTTGCCTCTAAAGCTTTAAGAGGACCTGTTTGTTATGTTTGTACTTACCCTCTCGTACTCCTCTGCGTCCTGAGGACACTCTGGGTTCTGGTGTGTGTCAGTGGGATGCAGTAACTTCCAGGAGTACTACAGTACACACAAACAGTAGAATCAGTGATAATTATATGATTTATTTAATCAATAGTTTATTTTTACTTAAAATCTTTTGTCATAAAATATTACTTAAGGAGGTATACTTGTAAGTTTCAACCCCAATTCTATGGACATGGCTAAAGCCATTTATACAGTAATTAATTAGATGTAATCTAGAGAACTGACCAGTTCCATGACCTGCTGTGTCCAGGCTGACATTAGATGTAGCCCCCTGAGGGCCAGGTCACTCAACTCCTTGTTCTCATAGTCTGACCTCGGACTCTCTCTGGTAGTGGTGATGGCCTGCAATACACAATTCATCTGTCAGCACAATGTCAAAAACAGGCAATTACAGCAAATCTATGGATTGTATACAACAAGACACTGAAGACAGTGAAAATTCTATTGTAATACATTTAATGTTAGAATGAATTTCTCTTAATAACATAAAATTTTCTCGTTAACCAAGAAAACCTAAATCTAACCTCAGAATTTCTTTTTATCACAAATCATTACTACACTGTAGTATACTGACATGTTGCTTGATACTTTGTGCAGTTGTCATTTCAAAAATGCAATATTTTGTAGTTTGACCGACACCCACCTCATTGCTGTGCCTGGCAAGCTGACTGATGTATGCCATGTGATCTTCTCTAATGGCCTCCAGGTTAGCTAACAGGCTAGACTGAGGACTTAGCTGACTAGACTCACAAAATGTCCATCGTGAAGGGTCAAAGTTCAAGCTTTTTTGGATGTAATGGTATGGTTTGATCTGCATGTCTCCATAAAGGGGAACAACTTCCAATTGCTATTAATGAAATACACATATTTGTAGAAAAATTAAAAAGTATGGTTTATAAGTTATTTTAAAAGATGAGAATATTACAAAATATACAATTAGATGTATATATTTTTATCATAAATACCTACCTTTAAAATCCTATCTATTTTTGTTAAATTGACTCTTTTTTTGCCATCCATTTTATAAATACTGTTTTCCTTATTGTCCATCAAGAACAAACCAAATGCCATGACCTAAAATAAAATAAACACCATTGAAATGATAATAAAAAGATCACATACAGTATTCAACTAACAAGCCTATACATACAACTTAAAAAAAATCATTTGATGACATGAATATGTTTGTTGTTTTTAGAAAATTTTGAAGTCAAGGCTAGGAACATTTTGAGGAACTCTCATATGCTGGTAATGAATTACTTTACCTTCACAAGCATGTGTTTTTCTGAAGGTTCCAGGAAGAGTCTGTTTTCGTACATGTGTACGGAGATGTTGACGACGTCAGCCAGCAGCTCCTCGTACCCTGGGGTGATCTCCAGGGCCTCCTTCAACATGTCCCGGATCTTGTTCTGTGTCGCCAGAAACATGGACAGATTCTGAGACTCCTGAAGAGACTGGGGATCGGCCATTACCTTTAAAAACTGGGCAGCTCTATAAGCAAAAATTCAAAACAAACGTTAGTTAGGAGGAATTCAAAGATTTGCATTTCTTTCTCTTTTGACCTTAAAAAATTGGGAAGAATGTGGAAAGACATGAAAAATCATCATTATGGAGGTTTACAAATAAAATTTCTTTATCTCCTTCATCATATTATGGAATAAAAAAAAAAACGTAGTCCAAAAATGCACACATTCAAGGTAAGTGATATATAAAATATAAACACCATCTTCATCTCCCAAAGTTCAGAGTTAAATGATTATTAGTATTATGCTAACCTTCTGTATGCAGAATAGTCATTCTTGACACTAGCTTTCATATTTTTCAGTTCATCCAACTCCGCAAATGTGTTAATAAATTTTCCTAGGGTTAAAAGGTAAGCTTCTGACACAAAATCATTCCTCTTCTCTTTGTGACAAAGTCTTTTGACTTCATTTCCAAACCGCTCTATTGCTCTTTTCTGCAAAACATAAACAATATGAATCTGCAAATTATGTAATCATCTTTTGGCATTAAATTTTCTCAAAGATACATTTTAAGAATATGTAAAATTGTTTAAAATATTGGAAAAATATCTTTGATTCTTTCAGTAGGTAATTATAATTCAAATATCAATATTTTTCATCAATTAGAGAATCTCTAAAAATGTACTTTAAAGGTACTTGGACACAGATTTGAAGTTATTATTTTCTCTATAATATTACGACTTATATGTTTTAATAGCATTTCACACAAAAGTTAATTAATAATCTTATTTCATATAAAAGATATTAAAATTTCAAATTTGTTGGCGGGTTTGATTGACACATCCTTGCACTTTCACAAATCAATTTTATTCTTAATCCTTAGGAAAAGTGGCAATCTTGTTTTGTATAAATGAAAAATATTAATACTATAATCCAGAAAATTCAGAGTAGACATGTTCGAAAGCAAAACAAACACACACTATATTGTCAGTCCGTGCAGTTGTGGT